>BQNB010056123.1:0-38802 GCA_026074375.1 Tanacetum coccineum | reverse complement strand
GATCATAAACATGTGTATCTTTTTCAACACTGCCACTATTAACATTTCCTTTGACAGAATCAAATTGAATATTGCTATTAATTTGATCATCATCAATGGTACTGTTAATAATTTTAGTATGAGTTGGATACATTTGTTCATCATTCTCATTGATGGATGAAGATTGTACCTCACTTACAAATGCAGACTCATAGCTTGGCTCATCATCAGAATTTTGATCAGCTGGTTGAATTCTGGCCATTAAGCATATGTTTGCACTAAGTTCTTCAATTTCTTCCATCCTTGAAGCATCAGCAAAGAGAAAATCATTCTGCTCATCGGTAAGAATTACACCGGCTTCATCCTGTTTTGCCAACAACATTTGCTCCATGAAATACTTCGAATCACGAACCCTTGGCTTGGGACAATTCCTAGCATAATGTCCTTTTCCACCGCAGTTATAGCATTGACCCGTTGAAGTATTGCCTGGAGTCGGAGTTCGAACAATCCTTTGAACATTTGCAGTCTCATTTGTAGCATTCATTCCCTCAACAACTTCTCCTTGAACATAAGCTCTTCGATTATTTCTTCCAACATTACCAGAATTTCTGCTTTGAATATTCACCCTGTCACCTTGAACGACTGCTTGATTTCTGGTATTAGACGAAGCACGAAGACGATTGTTTGTTGGATTAGAGAAATTTTGAGTAATGGCTTTGGCAAGTAACAACATAGCAGATGCTAGGGGATCTTCAGAATGGTTGTGAACATCATCCTGCTCATACTCTTCATCATAATCAACTACAGATGAAGGATGTGTCACATAATAAGAAGAGGTGTTTCTAGAAGATGAACCCGTGTGTGCTACTAGAGCCAAAGGATCATGAGACTTTTCCAACTTCTTTGACCTTGAAGCATTAACCAATTTCTCAAATTGCGAAAGATAATCAAAAAGATCATCAAACGAATCAACTGTCAATTTCTTAGCCAAACGAACTTGAGTCACATATTTCAACCATTCCGGTTGCAAACTATTCAGAAACTTTGTGTTAATTGAAACAGTTGGAAACTTCATGTTGTTTCGTTCCAAATCATTCATTAACTGAGCAAAACGATTGTAGACTGAAACTAGTGACTCTCCTGGTTCAGCAACAAATTGATCAAACTCATTTGTAAATCGCGTCTCCCTGTCAACTTGGTTTTTTATAGTTCCCCTCATCAAACGTTCAACACGATCCCACATTTCCTTGGCCGTCTTACAAGAATCCACAGAATTGTAAATCTCATTAGGAATAGACAGAAGAATCATATTCGTGAGTTCCATTTCTGCATCATAGTACAATAAGTCATCTCCTTCAAGATCGTCTACATCTTGCAACCTTGGTAATTGTGAACCTGTAGGTGTGATGGTCCTAAACACATAAGGGCCATCTTCTAGTGCTTTGAGAAGCCACTTCCGGTTTTCCCTCTTGCGATTAAGAAATCGTTTGAATCTACTCGCCCATGGTATGTAACTACCCCTTTCAAGCATGGGTGGCCTAGTCTCAGAACCGGCTTCAGCAAGGGATTGTTGGTATGTTTTGGATGTCGACATGTCTTAAGATTCAAAGATTGGATCTTTTTAGACAAATATGAGTGAGATTTGTGAGATAATATCCAAACTCGGTAACAGTAATCAAATTCGGTAACACGTAATCTGAAAACGAATATCCTTCTTAAACAGTACCCTATCAAACTCAGAAATCTTTAACTACTAAACTCGGTAATCTACAAACTACTCAAACTCGGTAACACTATTCACTATAAACTCGGTAAACCTAACTTGTTAAATTCTAACAGTTATGAACTACTAATAACCACAAATTCGATGAAACCGAATTTTATGATGACTAGATAATCCAAGTGTTCTAGAAAATTCAAATTCGATAAAACCGAATTTGATTACCGAGTTTTAGTAAATCTTGAGCAATCGATTTTTAACACTTCAAAACTCGATAAAACCGTGAAATGAAAGTGTAAAATGACTTGTAAAGCTTATTACCGATTTTTGACTTAGTAAAATTCCCTATATCACAAATTCGATGGAACCGAATTTGTGAATCTTAACAAATTCGATAATACCGAGTTTAATACCGAATTCCTAATAAACGACTTTTGATAGAACCAAAAGATCGAATATATCTATTACACTGATGTTTCGTACTGAAATTGCTAAATTTACAAGAAAAAATGTTCCTAAACGCAAAATCACTCTACCGAGAATGCAAAGCTTCTACCGAAAATCAAATCCACGCGTCCGAGAATGAAATGAACAGTTCCGAGAGTACAATAACGTCCAATATCTCGAAATCACAGCCAAAATCAATCTCGAAACCTCAATAGTACTTACCGAATTCGGAAACCACCAATTCTTGATTCTCGGTCGAACAAAAACACGCACAAATCGAACACTCTACTTCTCTATTGGCGATTGATACCACTTGATAGGTCACATGAATCTTGAATCAATCATATCAACATGCAAGCTTAGAGAGAATGAGAGCAAATGAAGGGAAAATTCAAATATTATTTAGGAGGGAAATGAAAGTTGGTTACAAGAGCATCACCCTCTAATGAAGATTAGAGGGCTATTTATAGGCAATGGGAGGGAGGCTTCCCTTCCTTATTTTTCTATCTTGACAATACTAGTCCCTAGACTTTGGTTATTATGCTATTTCTTACTTAAAGCATAATAAACCTTATTACAAGCTATATTAAACTAAACAAAATAAAGTCTAATAATAAAACCACATAATCGACACTTTTCTTAAACCTAACATTAATGTACGTTGATCCACTTGTTGACTGAACGAGCATTGGAAAATATGAAAATTATTGATGAGAATGGTCAAAAACAAGAAGATTTCTCTTCTTTTGAAGATAAAGCGCACTGAAGCGTACACGTTTCTTTTCTTTAAGGAGCGGGGCCTGAAGTGTTGTATACAGATGCCATTGCAATGGAGTTTAAGATGATTGTACGTTTGAAGACGATCCTTTTAAAATGGAGACTTCATGGAGAAGTTCATGACATGGATCATCAAAATGTGCAAGTTGTGGTTGTTCCTCAACACCTTGAGAAATGATTAGAGACTGTTCTTGTTTGTGAATCTCCTGAGGCACTTGATTCTTAGACATCAACCTTTTCAGGAACCAAACTCTGAGATTATTCATCTGGACATTGTATGATGTACATGTATCTAAGTTAAGTGTACATGCACTGACATTAAGAGTTTGTTCGCATTTATATGGGTTAGTGATATCTTCCTTTGAACCATTTGGGGGTTCACTGCCAACCTTAGTTGTTCTAGAGGTGAATATATTTCTTGTTGGAATCCACCTAAGACCAGCAGTCTTGAAAGTTCTACTCATCGGTTTCCAGCTAAGACAAGATCTAGAAGTGTTTATTTTCTCATTCCCAGTGGAAGACTTATTGGGAGAAAGCCTATTTCCTTTAGAGATCCACTTATCAGCTTTGTTAACATTACTTGTCTCTTCTACTTGTTTGATACTGTTTTGAGTCTTAGGGGATTGAATCTTAGCACAAGAATTTACCTCTTTCAAGAATTTTTTTTATACAATCATCATGATTTGCGTTAAAGACACACTTCTGACAAGTCGAGCAAACAAAGTGTTTGGAGTCTGAAAAGGAACTAGAATCCCTAGAGTGATCTACTAGTGGCACACTATTTGACAACAATCTTCTCAGGACCTGAATTCCCTTTCTTCAAGTACAAAAGATCTTGATTGATCAGAGATAGTGAGCTTAGGGAGCTTCAAGCATCTTCCTCTTTGACAGCTTAGAACTCATGGGGATCCTTTTCGTGGATGAGGAGATACAAGAATTTCTTTCTGCTTTCCAAACAATGACTGTCGTTGCAAGAAATTCTTCATCGATCATGTGATACTGAATGTTCATCTCTTGAAGTACATTCTTTGTCTTAGCATCTCATCTGCCATCTTTTTCAACTTAGCTTCATCAATCGTCAAAGATATCTCTTCCATGATGTCTTGTCGATACTTTCTAGTTGGAACTCTCATCATCATCAAAGCCATAAGAGTCAGTCCAGAAATCAAATTCTCATCTTGTCTTGATTACCTGACGACAGTTAGACAAGGACCCTGGTATTCCTCATACATCTTTACTTGTCCAGACACGATGACATCACCTGATACATTTCTTCATACTCCGATGTCTTCCTGACCGTTTTTGCACTACTTTCTTCGGCCTCAGACGATGAGCGAATCATACATGAAGGCTATCATCCTTATCCTTTGGCGATGTTTCTATTAACGACTCAGAAAAGGCGCTCTACAAGCAGTTATGTGGCTACCTGTCGTCTATCCTCAAACTTCATCTGGATAAGCCAACCAGTCTTGCTCATGTCTGTTGTTGTAACAGGAGGATCTCAGCCACATTAGCAAGGCAGTACAACACTTGTTTCTTTCGAAAACGTTTGGCCCTTCTCATCAGCTCAAGAAATTCTATTTAGATGTATAATTGTTATCCTTGGTTATAGTTCTCCAAACCCGATTCCTTCTCCTTATACTTATCAAACTCTGACTGTCAAAGTGTACTTTATTTTGATTGTTCTGGAAAAACGACCACATCTGCAGTCAAATCTTCTTGTCTTGTAGATTGTACATTACTTCTCTTCAATATCATTCCAAGCGCAAGTGTTTCTAATGCCATCACAGATAAAAACCTGTAATCTTTTTCAACACTGCCCCAACTATTAACATTTCCTTTGACAGTCATTCACTTGCACTATTGACTATAATTTCTGATCCATCATCACATGTACTGTTTAATAATTTTAGTATGTAACTTGAGATCACGACTTAGTTCAATCATTCTCATATGCTCGATAAAAGAGATGTCTAACCCTCACTTCTAGTTGGATCCACTCTAGATAAGATCTTTACAAGCCTGTTAAGGATCTGTGTATTTCACCTATGTATGCGAGCACAAAAGCTAATCACTAGAAGACTCTTGCTAACCAAATACTGACAATGTCTATGCCTAAATTAACAAACGCCTATATCAGTCAAGAACAGACGATTAAACTAAAGATCTTTCTATACGGATTTCTCTATTAATTAACAAAGGAGAATTATGATATTTTTTTTGAGCCATCTGTTCGCCTTTTATTCATACATGAGATCCTACGGGTCATGCGGTTCTTATATACTATTGAAACCCCTAACCCGCCTGTTTACGCAAAACGCTCAAAGCAGATACACTAACCATATTCCTAAGAATAAGCTCTAAGCAGATCCTTAATCACTAAAACTAACTATACACTAACCCGGTACCAAATATAAAACTACTTCACAAGAGATACATCTCTATCTATTTCCTATACCACAAGAACCGATATTTGGTCTCTGCCAACACGAACTATGCAAGTTATCCCATTCACCACAGTAGAGAAACTCACATACCTATCAGCAAGGACCAACTTATGAACTCTACCAGTAGGAAACTACATCACCTACTAGTAGTAACTTAACATTACGAGATACAGTCCATAACAACTCATTCCCTAAACTTCTGAAATTTGACGTAGATAACTACAAGTTTCTAGATAGAACGTTTTGTGGACTCTTGAATGCATTGAAACATAGCCACACATCCTTTAAAACCGTGTAAACCCAGCAACTCTAAATCTGCATGAATCTTGATTAAGACACACTCAAAATACTTCTCTGCACATATCATGAATGTACTAGTTGTGGCATGCGCAGATCTTCATCTACATAGTAAACACCAATCAGCAACAATGACAATTAGGTACTATCAATTCAAGGGTTACTAGACTATTCTTCATCACCTCCATGGTGACTGTACATCACAACCTAAAAACTCAGGGAGAAGGTCGAATTTCTACGAAAAGCTCTACTTGATCTCTATGCGAAATTCCTTTACAAGAGTAGCCTATTCTACACTCTTGCGTCCTACTAATTTGTTTTGGCAGGTAGAGATCCTAGACAGTACACATGAATCTCCAAATCTAATATACCTATCCACACCAAAAAAAATACCACAAAAATTAGAGATTAATAATAAAAATATTTTTATTGATGAAAACAATCTATTTTAAAAAATACTCAACAGATATCACCAAAACTAAAAATATCCACTACCATGCCTCCCGAAATTCAACACACCTCCACTAAAAGAAAAAACCAGTTCCCAAATACATCCAACCACACCCACAGCACAACCCATACTCACCATCATCCGACCACACACAAACACCTCACCCAAAAGCAAACCACCAAATAACCCACCACCCCACCCACTATACAAACAAACACCCACCCTCCCCCCAAACCATTCAGAGGCACACAACCCACCCAAAAACACCCACAAATCACACCACCCAAACCACGACCCACATAAACCAAACGCCCACCATTCCAACAAAGAACATCGATATTAAACGTCACTAACCCACACCACACTTCAATACCAAACACAAACCACACGAGCCCGACCTAACGCACCCCAAAATCTTTGTGGAATCACTGACATCACCCTGGAGAAATAGAACCAGTCCAACTCCATAGAACATGAATCATTGGAGAATTAGAAAACCCTAATGATTTTGGCAAATCAACACAGTCAAAACGGATTTTATTTAGCCTTTACGCAACTAGTCCATTTATATCTTTGGCCTAGGGCAAATCCGTGGACCCAGAAGGGTTTGCCTCCATGGTGGTATTGCAAATCACTCAGACCAAATGTACATCAAAATTGCTAGTTAGTGACCCAATGGTTTAAGCAGAACCATACATCTATATTAATTCATTCTAGCCTAAAAGACTGGGAATTAAAACCATAGTTCCATTATTCTAGCATGAGATGCCTGTAATTGAGAAACAAATTAACTCTCAGCCAATGAAGCAGGTGTGAGTATAAAGACCCTATAGATTTTGAGCAAACTTATGAAAGCAAAGCAACGGATTTAGCGAAGTCACACCAGAGCGTACCCTCATGTGAATCAACTCATTCATGTCTGTGAGACATGGTGATTTGAACACCATTTGTGTGTGGTGGTTAACCAACCACCAAACCCTAACAATTCTATACTTAAAAAGAGCCGTGTGTACCTGAAACAAAAACAACTTTGTCACACCAAAGACCAAAACTATTTGAACAGTTTGCAAAAGCTTGTCATTGCCAAAATCTTTATAACAAAAACACTTTTACGAAAACCAAAGTGAAAACCACTTTAAGACAAACGTACACAAAACTAAGTTATATAATCAAAAGACAGATTGGACACAAGTCAAAAAGGCAACTATATACAAAGAGTTACAATAGTACCGAAATCAAGCAGGACAACTTGGGCAAGCAGCAATTTGATTTCTTGATGAACCGAATCAATTGCTCAGCAGTAGTACATTGTCATTCCCACAAAAACAATCCTGTCAATCTCCAACTTGTGCTTTAGCATCCTTTCCATGAGCTTCATTGAGAGAGGATAAGATACATCTACAAACATGTACAACACCTCTTTAGAAATAGTTTCCAAGACATGAACATTGGAAAGAGTATACAGCCTCCAACTTCGAATCTGCCAATTAGATTGATTATTACAAACGAAAGAACCCGTACCACCTTCTTGAGAATCCATCAACACCTGAAGATCACCCCATAACACCAATCCAGTACCAGCAACAGGATGGTTTTCATAGTACTTGACCACCAATCCATATAACTTCAATAGATTCTGTCTATCCACCATATGAAGATCCTTCCCTTAAGTGGGTAAAATGTTGGTAGACGTGATACCATCATATAAAAGCAATAAATTGTCCCAGAGAGTAAGATCACCTCCCAACCTGCAAAAGCAACCAAAGAAATAGAACCTCATACTTCCAGAGTCCTTATCAGAAACTAACCTTGATGAATGTCCTGATCATTTGCATCTAAATCCAATTCTGTAAGTATAGATTTGGGCTTAGTTATACGACTCCTGCCAAGAGACTTCCTCCTTGTGCCAGAAGATTTGGGTGAAGAAACAACTGGTGGTTGGGGAACATCAGGCACAGATGGAATGGGGGCTTCAGTAGACTTTTTGCTTCTGAAGTTCTGGTTCCCAGAGCTTACACCAGCTCTTTTCAGAGACTCCTGAGTTCGTGAAGACTTAAGATCTGCCACAGTGGCCATCCTGATCTTACTCAACTCAGCTTTGAGTTGCTCATAACAGTCAAGGAATTCACATAATTCATAGACCACCAATAGATTAAAATGGTGGTACTATCGCCTGATTCTGACAAATTCTCTCATGTATTCCCATTTGTTTGAGCAAGTGTCATGGTATTACACCTCATCTCTTTACCGTTTGTATCACAAATGCTCTCTTTCCTTTGAGTTGATTAATGCACCATCCTCTCAATCATAATTATCATCATTCACATCTCAAACAAAGCTAGAAAAAGGCCTCAGCAATGGCGTGAACTTGACCATGAGCAATCCAATCTGCATCAGAAGAATGCTTTGCAGATGAAAGAACCTCTGCTTGTCTGGTCTCCCTCTGAGAAGCAGACATCTCTTCCTCTTGTTCCAACTGCTTTGTATAAATTGCATCCTGTCTTGCAATTTCAGCTTTTTCTTTCTCAGATCTTTCCCTCTCAAGAGCTTCTAATCTTGCAGCTTCAATTTCACTCAGCCCCTTATCTGCTAATTGCTTCTTAGTTCTTTCAGTAGGAATATCAGTAGGAATATGGTGTACTAGCAGCATGATCTTAGATAGCACCACCAGGAGGAAAATTTTTTTAATTGGAATCAACAGGTCGCCCAACGTTTGGCAGTTAGCCAATGCAATTAGAGCATCCAAATCCACAGCTTGCTCTCCTCCTTCTTCTTAGTCAGAATCACTCACAACCACCTTCCTTTTCTTGGTCTTGAGTTTTACCTCCATTGCTTTGACTTTCTTGACCAACTTTCCCACCACATCCTTAAATAGCTTCTTGTGTGCCTTGAGCTCAGTTTCCAAAGAATTTACCTTCTGCACAAGAGTAGAAACTACAGAGGACAAAGCAGTTAGTGTAATAAGGTCCTCTGCACCTCCTGAAGTGTGACCTGCAGGGGGAGCTTGAGTGGACCTTGGTGGAGATGCATGGAAAGAACCTCCCAAAGGTTCATCTCCACATTGTTAGAAGGTGAAGGGTTGCAACATCAGTCTCATGGCTCTGAGAAGAGAAGCATGTTGGGTCTGAAACATTTGACCATGCTCAAAGACTGGAGCAATAGGGTCAGAAGTTTGTTGTCTTGGGGGTGTAGACAAATGGTCTTGAGGTTGGTCAGGTTCAGCCTAGTCTTAGGAATAGTTTTTTCAGGAGGGTAGTGGGACAGTAGCTTGTAGCCAGCTACCCCTGCACCTTCACCTGCTTGAGCTTGGGAAAGCATAGCAGCTAAAAGTGGCATAGGTTGCCCCTCAAAGTTGAGCTTCATATTAGCAAAAAGTTTACTAGATAGCTTGAACACACGGTATTGTCTTGCAACACTAGTTTCTATACCCAAAATGGTTTGAAGAAATCTAGGATACATTAAGAACTTTTTAGCATTTCCTATGTTCTACACCCCCCCCCCCCCCCCTTAACAAATGTAGCAAACCATTTTAAACTTTCCCCAGTCAGATAGACAAATAAGAGCAACAACAAGTGGATCTGCCAATAATGATCCCAATTACACCTGACTTGGTACTAAGACAGTGAAGAATGGTGTGGACCAAAAAACTCCATTGAGGTGAAAACTTTTTCTTGTAAAAGGTTAACTTGCCTTCAGTGACATACCTAAGGTTGTCCATTCTAGAATAGATTTCCGCAATGGGTAAATCATCAATACCACCATCATCAGCTAATTGAAGTTGACTTCTTACTAAGTCCTCAATAATGGTGTAAGCGATCTCATTCAAATGTAGCTAGGATAGTTGGGGTACCTAACTCATGAGACCTGAGTGTAGTCGTTGACCAGAATTGTTTGACTAAGGAGTCAAAGATGATGGGGTCATTTGTAAGAGCATACCTTATGTGAGAAGCCCTCAAGAAGTCAAGAACCTGATGATAATCATACACATTGATCACTGACTTTGGTTTTTGCAAATTAACCCACTTTGTTTGTTCATAAAACCCTGTTCTTATGTAGCCATTGCTGATTTAGAAATAGGGTTGAGATTTTAGTGCTGGTTGTTGATTCCTATTGTAGAGTTGATACAGGTATAGAGTGGTAAAATAGGTTTTATTTTGGACCGTTAAAAAAAATTAAAACCACTTTTTAGAAAAATTGAACAGACAACAGCCCTCCCTTGGACTCAAATCCACCCCTCATCAGAGCATCTATGGATTGAGCATAACCCAATGTATAACCACAAGAGATTAAACTAGGTCCATCAAATGCCTTGGTTAACAATCAGCACATTATCATCATAATGTAGTTTAAGCACTTGAATAAGTATCTTTTCATTAGTATCTCATTATGAAAAGGTGCATATTTTTCTATGTGCTTTATCAGTTGGGAAAAACTAGTTTTAACAAGCAAATGGTACAATTGGTTTAGCAATAAAGAATTTTGGTATTCATAAAGTTTCTACCCATGAATCTAACACTGCTTTTATATCCAGAAGTACCTGACACACGAGCAGTTTAGGCAGCAGCAACATACTCAAGCTTTAGTGGAAGAGGTAGCCACAATTGTTTTCTTCTTGCATTGCCATGAGATCAACCTCCTACCCAGAAACTGACATCCCACCAGTTGTGGATTTCCTATCCTTTGTTTGCCCCAAATAAAATCACATGACACTATAAGCTTCAAGCAACAAAAGGTAACACTCTAGGATACATAACCCCAACTTAGGTTGGCCTTTAAGATACTTGAAAATCTTCTTCCCAGCATACAAATTGTGAATGTAGTAGGAGTGACTGATTCCTGACAAAGCACTGACTGCAAACATTAATCAACCTTGAAGCTGGCAAGGTACATTAGTGACGTATACATGGATCAGTTACAAGTGAATATTTATAGGATTATCAGGTTTCATTCTTTGGAACTTAGGCTTTGGATGCTTCATAGGGTAGTATGCAGTCCTGACACTCTCCAAATCAAACTTCTTCAGGATCTCTTGCACATACTTGTCTTGGCCGATAAAGATTCCATCAGGTCTTTGAAGAAAATAAGTTCTCCCATAGCACTCATTTCAAATTCTCCCTTCATCAAGGCCTCAAATTCATCACACCAGGCCCGTTTCTTTTGGTAAGTTATCAAAAGATGAATGTCAATCCCACATAAACTTGTACCAGGATGATATCTCTTTTGTGCTTCTTAAGAAAAGAGAGTTACCCCCCCCCCCCCCCCCCTTGGTCAATTGGTGGCCTCTCTGTAACTATGTTTCAGGCAAACAAAGGGATAGAAAGGGTTTTCTCATTGGTGCTTGATGAAGTCCATATAGAGCTTTGACTAACCTTGTAGCATCCATTTTTTAGGGATATTAGGAATACTACAAACCCTTAGGTTGAGGACATATACCACCTTCAACAATGCTTCCATAAAGAAACCACTCTTAACATCCATCTGAATATACCATAAATCCAGTGTAAAGGCAAATGCTAAAAACAATCTGCATGCCTCTATTCTTGCAACTGGAGCCAAAGACTTCATCATAATCATGCCCCCCACCTGTCTGTGTCCTAAGCTATCAAGTCTAGCCTGGATTCTGACAACAATCCCCCAGGCATCTCTCTGTTTTGAGTATTCACACTTAGTCCCAATAGCATATTTACCTTCAGGCAAATCAACAAGAAGCCATACATTTTGAAACTTGAACTGTTGCATTTCTGCCTGCATAGCATCAACCCAGCTTGGATCTTTAAGAGCCTAAGCTACACTTTGTGGTTCAACTTGAGAAAGAAAACAAGCAAACAAACAATGTTAAAAGTCTGTGTGATTGTTTCTTTGTTGATCCTGAATATAACTGAGGAAAGCAGGTTCACCAGTAGTGTTCTTGTGGACCTGACTTCTTTTTGAACAGATGAATTTGGTTCCCCAATAATTAGAGATTGAGGATGTACTGTATTGATCCCCTTAGTTGCCACATGACTCACTTCCACAGTTGATGCTAAAAATTGTTTTAGATCAGGCTTCTCCAAACTCATCATCATAGGATGTAACAGAAAAAAAACAGGTTGAGGGTACATTATTTCCAAGGTCTGATGGACTGGAGAATCGAGTTGTAGGCTCAGCATCAAAGAATGAGTCAGTTGGACTACCAGAAGGAACCGGAACACCACCAGTAAGAACTGAAACATCACTAGGAGAAACCATTATAGTCCACCTTTAAGGAACTGGAATGCTACCATTAGGAAACTGTATGCAAGCATGGAGACCTGTTTTTTTTGCACATTTCACTCATTTGAAGTTCCTCAGTCCATCTTTGCAATCCCCAATCCAAGTCTCTCACATCAGAATGGTGGGTTGCCTTGTTCTGATCTTATTCACCTGCAAGCTCCTGTTGAAAAATGTCTTCAGCAGTATCCCACTATACACCACTACTGGCAGAATCAGATTGTATCTTTAGGGCTCAGCTCCTGGAATGTTGTTGGAAGGATAAGAGGGGACTAGAATAACTTGCTCATCACTGTCAGAATCTGAATCATCATCCTGGAAACCTGCAGGGTTAGAAGAAACATCTTGTGTACCTACAGACTGATTAGCTTTATCACGATTATAGCCTAAGGAATCAGTTAAATAGTCAAGATCAAAAGACCACTCATGACCAATTCCCTGGATATTAGCCTTTTCCTCCAGAAACCTCAGATTCATTGATTCTTCAACCCTCTTGTTAGCCATGTTATATACCCTGTAAGCTCTATTACTGGCAGAGTATCTAACAAGATACCCTTCATCAGCCTTCCCATCAAATTTACCCAAATGATCACTGGTATTCAAAATGGTCACATGACACCCAAAGGGTTTAAAATGACTGATGGAAGGAGTCTTCCCAGTCAACAAAGCATAAGGTGTCTTATTTATGATGGTTGTTATCAAGACATCTATTTAGACATAACAAGTCACAGCATACTTACGCTAGTCAGTCCAAAACATAGTAGAGAAACTTAGAGTCAGCTAATCAAGTTTTTTAGCTGCCTCTATGAGGGTTCCTATTTTCCTCTCAACAACTCCATTTTGCTGAGGGGTTCTAGCATTACTGTAATCCCTCTTTATCCCTTTTTCCCCACAGAGTTGAATCAATTTTGCATTTAAAACTAACTGTAAACCATTATCACAGCATCTAATTAGCTTTTACCTTTTATTCAGACTAGTTGTTCCTTACAAGGGAAATAAAGTCCTTAAGGATTGGATATGTCTCATCCTTAGTCTCTAGAAAGAAAACCCAACAAAACCTGCTATAGTCATCAGTGATCACAAGGCAGTAATATTTGTGGTCTATGCTTCGAATGGATGTAGGACCAAAGAGGTCCATATGAAGCAATTGCAAAGGCTCAGAAATGGAGCTTACAGCAGTAATGGCCTTATAGGTGGCTTTGTGTTGCTTGCCTTTGCAACATGCAACACAAGTATGGTCATTTTTGAAAAGCTTTGGGGGAAGACCTCTGACAAGGTTATCTTTTACCAACTTATTCATATTTTTATAGTTCACAGACCATCCTTCTATGCCACTTTACAGCTTCATCAGAAGAAGCTTTGGCCACCAAACAAGCCAAATTTTCTTTGGACAAAGATTATTCAAGTTTAAAAGTATACCATTGTGCTTCCTTGGAACTCTGGATAACACCATGCCTTTCACTGGGAGTTTGAAATCGTGGAGAGGACAAGACAATCATGTCTTGAAGAGAACCCTATTCGTCTTGTCACTAAATCTGAGAGATGAGACAAGTTGAATTGTTGAAAGTTCCTTCACATAGTATACATTTCAAAACCACTTATGAGTCCTGATTGTGCCCTTTTCCATATTCGCCCTTACACCACCTTCCAAAATTCACTTTGCCACCTTTAAAATGGTTGAATAGTCATCTAATCTTTCCTTGTTGCCAGTCATACTGCGAGAACAACCACTATCTACTATCCCTTCATCTCCAGCATCTGTATGGAGATTGACCTGAAAAGAAATTTTACAAATAACAATTAGTTTCTAAGGGGACCCAGCCTCCTGACTTGGGTCTGCCTGTGGATCTGAAAATTTTAGGCCATGTAGATATTTGAGAACCACCATTTGTTCTTATGGTATCCTGAATACACTTCATTTTCTAATGTGACCTCCCGTGAACAACCTGCTTGAGGCTTAACAGCAGTTGCCCATCCATCCCCATCATAATGCATTTGATTGTAATAAACATGAGGTCCAAATGGTGTGGAGGTCTAAAAATAAGAACTCGTAGGTGTAGGCAAATGAGTCATAGGTCTAGCAGTACTTTGCCACCAACCAGAAGTAACTGAAGAAGAATTTCTTCTACCAGCATGAACTGGAGGAGGCCTATTTTGCTTACCAGTAGAAACTGGTTTTGGCCTACTAGTAGAAACTGGTTTTGGCCTTTTTTTTAAACTAAAAGATCCTTCTATGGATTTCTATTAATTAAACAAGGAGAATTGGGTGTTTTCAGATTTTCACTTTTTCTATGGTCGTTGGGTTGGGTTTCTTATAAACCAATTAAACCCTAACCCCTGTTACGCAAGCGCAAAGAGATATGCTCATCATTTTCCCTAAGATAGCTCAAGCATATCCTATCACTAACTAACTATACTACTAAACCCATACCCAATATGAATACTAACCAGTACTAACTAAAGTACTATAAATAGCACAGGAACCATATTTGGTTTGCCAGCACTAAACTATGAAGTTATCCTTACATTAAAACTGACATACCTCCCAGTAGGACTTAAACTCTAAAACCAGTAGAACTACATACCTACAAGTAGTAACTAACTAATACAAATAATCCGTAACAACTGACAATGCAACTCATATCTTGGCTCATCATCAGAATTTTGATCAAGCTGGTTGAATTCTGGCCATTAAGCATTATGATTTGCACTCATTCTTCAATTTCTCATTCTTGAATCCATCCCCGCAAAGAGAAGATCATTCTGCCTCATCAGTACGAATACCATCCGCTTCATCCATATTGCCAACAACATTGCTCCATGAAATACTTCGAATTATGAACACCCTTGCCCTGGGACAATGTACCTCGCATAATATCCTTTTCCACCAAGTTATAGCATTGACCCGTTGAAGTATTGCCTGAATACTTGAGTTCGAACAATTCCTTTGAACATTGCAGTCTCATTTGTAGCATTCATTCCCTCAACAACTTCTCCCTGAATATAAGCTCTTCGATTATTTCTTCTAACATTACCAGAATTTCTGCTTTGAATATTCACCCTATCACCTTGATCGACTGCTTGATTTCTGGTATTAAACGAAGCACGAAGATGATTGTTTGTTGGATTAGAGAAGTTTTGAGTAATGGATTTGGCAAGTAAACAACATAGCAAATGCTAAGGGGATCTTCAGAAAGGGTTTTGAACATCATCCTTCTCAAACTCTTCATCAAAATCAACAACTATGGAGGATTGTCAATAATAAGAAGAGGTATTTTCTGAAGATGAACCTTGTGTTCTACTTAAGCCAAAAGGATCAAAGACTTTTCCAATTCATTTGCCCTTGAAGCATTACTCAATTATCTCAAATTGCGAAAGATAATCCAAAAAGATCAATCAAACGAATCAGACTGTCAATTTTTTACCAAACGAACGATGAGCACCGATATTTTAACCATTTCCCGGTTGTAAGCTATACAGAAACTGTTGTGTTAACGAAACAATTGGAAACTTCATGTTGATTTCGTTCCAAATCATCTTCAATTTAACGAGCAAACTATTGTAAAAAAAAAAGAAACTAGAAACTAGTGACTTCTCCAGGTTCTGCAACAAATTGGATCAAACTCATTTGTAAACCGTGTTTCCCTGTCAACTTGGTTTTGTATAGTTCCCCTCATCAAACGTTCAACACGATCCCACATTTCCTTGCCTCTTACAAGAATCTACAAAATTGTAAATCTCACTAGGAATAAGAACGAAGAATCATAATCTAGAGTTCCATTTCCGCAGTCATAGTAAAATAAGTCATCTCTGAAAGATCGCTACTTCTTGCAACCTTGGAAACATTGAACCTGTAGGTGTGATATTCCTAAACACATAAGGTGCCCTCTTGCTAGTGCTTTGAGAAGCCACTCCAAATTCCGGTTTCCTCCTTGCTTTTTGCGATTAAGAAATTTTAAAATCTACTTGCCCAAGGTATGTAACTACCCTTTTCAAGCATGGGTGGCCTAGTCTCAGAACCGGCTTCAGCGAGGGATTGTTGGAATGTTTTGGATGTCGACATGTCTTAAGATTAAGATTGGATCTTTTAACGAATATGAGTGAGATTTGGTGGAAAATATCCAACTCGTAACGGTAGTCCAAAATTCGTAACACGTACACCGTAAACTGTAAACGAGATACCTCTTTTTTATTTATTTTTTTTTTTTTTTCCTTCTCGGAACATTACACTAACAAAACTAGGAAATCTTTAACGTACTAAACTCTGGTAATCTATCACCACTACTCAAACTCGTAAACACTATTCACTATAAACACGGTAACCTAACTTGTTAAATTCTAACAGTTATGAATACTAATAACCACAATTCGATTGAAACCGAATTTTATGATGACTGGATAATCCAAGTGTTTCTAGAAAATACAAATTCGATAAAACCGAAATTTTGATTAACCGAGTTTTAGTAAATTCTTGAGCAATCGATTTTTAACACTTCAAAACTCGAATAAAACCGTGGAATTGAAAGTTAAAATGACTTGTAAAAAGCTTATACGATTTTGACTTAGTAAAATTCCCCTATATCACAAATTCATAGAACCGAATTTGTGACGTTAACAAATCGAAAATACCGGAGTTTAATACCGAATTCCTAATAAACGACTTTTGATAGAACCAAAAGATCGAATATATCTAAATACAAACTGATGTTTCTACTGAAATTGCAGAAATTTATTTACAAAAAAAAATGTTCCTAATACGCAAAAAAAAAATCACTCTACCAAGAGAAATGCAAGCCATCTACCGAAAATCAAATCCACGCGTCCGAGAATGAAATGAACAGTTTCGAGAGCATAATAACGTCCAATATCTCGAAATCACAACCAAAATCAATCTCGAAACCTCAATAGTACTTACCGAATTTTCGTAAACCACTAATTCTTGATTCTCGGTCGAACAAAAACACGCACAAATCGAACACTCTACTTCTCTATTGGCGATTGATACCACTTGATAGGTCACATGAATCTTGAATCAATCATATCAACATGCAAGCTTAGAGAGAATGAGAGCAAATGAAGGGAAAATTCAAATATTATTTAGGAGGGAAATGAAAGTTGGTTACAAGAGCATCACCCTCTAATGAAGATTAGAGGGCTATTTATAGGCAATGGGAGGGAGGCTTCCCTTCCTTATTTTTCTATCTTGACAATACTAAGACCCCATATATCTTTGGTTTAATGCTATTTCATGACTAAAGCATAAATAAACCTTCATTACAGCTATATTAAACTAAACAAAATAAATCCTAATAATAAAACCACAAATCGACATACTTTCATAAACCTAACATTAAGTACCACTACTGCCAATTAAGTTCCCTGTATCATGAGCCGTTAATTACTTTGTTTAAGCGCAAATGCTATGAATAAATCTATTGGGACTGACAATCCCCGTTCGGGTATGCAACAACTAATACCAAGTCAAACGGACGCATTTAACATTTGAATTAATACTTTGGTGTTAGGCCAGAACACCTATTTCGGGTACAGCCTATCGGGTTTGCATACTGTTAAGTTTTGGTGTCCCAAGAGCTTAGGGCAATAATAATGTTTTTTTTACTTATGAATGGTGTTTCATTTGTCTACTATTACTTGAAATCTTGTTGTCCACTGCTTTAATTATAAAACCTATGAATTCACTCAACATTATTTGTTGACATTTTTAACATGTTTATCTCATGTCTTTAAGGGTGTTTTATCTTGAAGGAAACGCACGACATATTTGAAGACAGCATGATTATACCATATCGATAACTTTTTTTCATAAAACGTTATGAAATGTATTAAACTTTGAGACCTTTTGTACTTTTTATAAACTTGATGTTTTTAATATATAACGAATGTGTAATTTTTCAAAACTCACTTTAAAAGTCGTTTTCTATAACTTTACTATGAGTATATTAAGAAGCAACCTCCGGTTTACACTTTCGCTAGCTATCATGATTTTAGAGTTGTTACATAAGCGAAGGTCCCTATCTGCATGGAGTAATATTCCTTGTCCCAGTCTATCCTTTAAATAATGAACTACCTATAAAGTGGCCTCGAAGTGTGCCTTCTTCGATGCATGTGTAAATAATGAAAGCACATGAACGACATAAGTAATCTTTGGATGTTTTATAGTCAAATAACTAAACAAATAACTAGTCGACGATAGACACCCCCATTAGCCAACTCCCCCTCAGCCAATTGAAAATTTTGATCGAATTCTATGGGGATGTATGCAGGCTTGGAACCAAGGAGGCCAATTTATGAAATTACGTCGAAAGCGTATTTTATTTGGCAATGAAAAATTCCTTCCGGTGATCGTGCAACTTCGACCCCAATACAGTACTTTAGCTTCCCCAAAATCTTTACTAGACGGAAACAACTATTTTATGAGATAAGGCTTTAAAGCGCTTGACAAAATTAACATCAGCGGAATTGTTAACGGCAAGAATGATATCATCAACGTATACGAGGAGACTCAAGTAAACGTTATCTTTTGGATACCTAAAGAGTGAATAATCGGCAAAGGACTGGACAAAACCATACTACTTAAGTGCATTTGTCAGATTGTTAAACCGGTTTTGAGATGCTTGGCGAAGTCTACATATTGACTTATCTAAGTGACAAACTGAATATGCACGTGTCGCATGAAACCCAGGAGGAAGTTTCATGTAAACTTCTTCATTGAGATCTCCATGTAAGAATGCATTATTAAGGTCCATTTGATGTAGCTCCCAATTTCGAGCTATTGCGACGAATAAAAGTACATGAACCAAACTCATTCTAGCAACCTGAGCGAATGTTTCATGATAATCGAGACCTTCAACTTGGGTAAATCCTTTTGCCACTAAGCGAGCCTTGTATGTTCGATTGAAACATCCGCGTTATGCTTAACCTTGTGCACCCATTTGCAATCAATTGGTTTCTTGCCTAACGAAAGTGTCGTCCCGATCCATATTTTATTTTCCTTTAACGCTATAATTTCTTTGCCATGACATATCTCTAATTTTTTTTCTTGTACGACCTCGTTGTGACTTTAAGGCTTCATTGTGATTGTAATTTTTGCCAAGAATTGTTTATGATTCTAAAAAGAATTATCAAACATTATGTAATTTGCTAAGGCATATATTGTACCTTATGAATATGCTTGTTGTGATAACTGTGGGGGGTGACTACTACTATGATCATTTTCTTGAGAGTTAACCTGAGTTGAAAAGTTAATTGTTGATTTTGATACACATCCATCCTTTAACTTGTTAGAGTAAAAAACATAATCTTTGAGACGTATGAAAGGTTGTGTTTTGTGTTGTGGTTGACATATTATTTCATTTTTATTTTTTAGGTTGACAATAGTAGGCATAATATTTCCCTCTTCATCAGTTGGTTCTTAAGACCACTCTATCACTTTAATATTTTCACCAGATGCATGAGATCTTGACTCATCGACATCAGTTTTCTCAACATTCTCATTAAGGTCTTCTAAAGGGGAGAACGTGCATTGAATATCTATAGGTATTTTTGTCACAGATTCAGGTGTTCCTAATGATAGTGGAAAAACATTCTCATAAAAATTGACATCTTGTGATGTGAACATTTGATCATTTTCTAAAGCGTATACTTTCCAACTTTTCTTTCCATTAGGATATCTCATAAAAACACACTTTCTACCATGAGCCTTAAACTTGTTAGTATCTTTTGGATTCACGTGGGCATAATGTAAACACCCGAATATGCGTATGTATGCATATGAGGGTTGTGTACCAAACAAAATTTCGTAAGGAGATTTGTTTGCAAAGTTATAGTAGGTGTGCGATTTATTAAATAAACCGTTGTCATAATACATTCCCCCTAAAATTTGATCGGTATCGATGCTTAAAAGGGTATAGCTCGAGCTATTTCAAAACTATGTCTATGTTTTCGTTCTACATGACCGTTTTGTTGAGGTGTTCCTCAACAACTAGTTTCGTGTAAAATACCACTACCATCATAATACTCTTGCATGAAGCCACTAAATTTGGCCTGTTATAACTACTGTCACACCCCCAAAATTAGACAGCAGCGGAAAGGTAACATTAGGGTGCGACGTCATGGAACAAGAAGTACAAGTCACAGAAAACGACTTCAAAAATGAGACGTTTTAAAATACATTTCAAAATGTTTCACTTTCAATACATTTGTGACACCTCGTAAATTTCAGGTCAATATTTTCACCGATTTTGTTCAATATTTTAACTTTTATAAGTTACGTGTTACTTTGACGTTAATCTGGGATGTTGTCCCGCGTGAAAACTAAAAATCGTTATCGGAAGCGTTCTGACGTCGGACTGAGCTTAATTTACGTGAATTATAATTAATAAAGTCATTTTATGTCATTTCGTAGTTTACAAATATTTACGTTTGTAATTTTTATATTTTTGGCGTGAGTTTAAGTTTTTAGCATTTTTGATCAAACGGAACCCCGAAAATTTATCACCTTTGCATGTAAACCCATAATAACATATTACTAGTCTCCTTGTATAAAATTCAAATTTCATGTCCTCCCCTACCCTCTTTGAATTTTCGGTGCAAGCCAACAAAAGAAAAGAAACCAAATTTTAAAATTAAAAATTATATCACACGCATTCAAGACATGAAAAGTGACATACTTGTTTTATTATTTACTACAAGCCAACTCTTCTTACACATCACATGTGAATCTTGGACCACTTGAGCTCTAGATAGATTTAGTTAGCTTTGGAGCCATAGTTAGCCAAATTGGCTTGGTCCTCCCCTCTTTGTCATTTGGCCGACCGAACACAACAAACCACACACCCTTTGTGTGCTTGAGACACATGTAACCATAAAACCTAAACCTTGACCTATAAATACCCACTTATAAACACACGCATCTCATTTGATTCATTTCATTAGGAAAATTTTGTCCTCCCCTCTCTTTTCTTTCTCCTTGGTCTCGGCAACAAACACAAACACTAACAGAATTCACAACTTTGATTTCTAGCAAGATTCACATACTCTAAACTCATTTCTAACAAGATCTAAGGTGTTTCCAAGAAAGGGTTTATTTGATTTAAGATTTATTTCAAGGATTTATAAGTTAAGGTTTGGTTTCATACTTGGGTTTTCAAGATCTACTCTTCTTCTTTCAAGATCTTTTATTTCTATCTTGTTCATCAACTTTTGTAAGTAAATCCTAACCTTTTTCTTTTGATTTCTTTATGTTCTTGCATTTATATTCAAGATCTATACATCCATATGTTTTTCTTATAATTTTCAAAGCTTATAAAGTAAGTTTTTAAAAACAATAAAGATGTTGGTATTCTTATGCACTCATATTGTAGTCTTGGTAAGATTGAGTGTTGTGTGTTGCAACAAAGATGGTGAAGGGATTAGAATAGATTAAGAGTGGATTTTTTTGGATTGGTTTAGTAGTGAATGGGTTTAGGATAGTATAGGCACTATTGTGAAGTTTGGTTGTGTTTTTGGAAGCCTTTGCGAAAAGGGTGCTTGCTGATCCGAATTTGTTTTAAGGTTTTCGGACACCTAAAAATGTTTTCATTAGCCGAGAATGTAGTTTTTGGATAGCTTGTTTTAAATAGATAAGTTTTCATATCTCGAACACTAAAAGCGGACTTAAAACGGCCGAATTATGGCGAAATGAACTTTGGAACGTTTTTGGGAAAATAACTATATAAGCTTGCTAATTGGAATAGGAAAATGGCTTTTCGGACACTTTTGGGATGTTTTGAGCTTTTAAAATATTGACGAAACAAGTAATAACTCTAGTATATTAAGTAGGAACTTTTAAAAATGTGACTAACTTAATGTCGGATTTCTAAAATAGGAAACTTCTAAAAATAAAAACTTTTGGTAATTAGTAGCGAGACGGACTTAGAAAGTGGTGTTTGGGTTTCACTAATGCGTTTAGGGTAAATGGAATCATCGTATATTAGGTGACGGTATTAATGTCCCGAAACATAGAACTTTCCTAAAATAGAAACTTTCTAAAAATAGTAACTTTTTGAAATTAGAAACTTGTCGTTAAACATATCATAACGTAACTATAAACCGTATACCTTTTTAATGTCACGTTTTTATTATATAAACTAAACGCACAAATACTTATGGATGTCTATTTTCGTTAAGTGTCTTATTCGATGTTTCGTATTTATTTCTCGTTTCAAAAGCGCGTCTATTAACTAGGTCGCAGTTAGAGTCGTCCGATATCGTTATTTTCTCCGTTGAATTATTTGCTCACCATTCGCTTAAGGTGAGTTCATAGCCCCACTCTTTACTCGTTCTAAATAAATATTTTATAACTTGATTGCTTTTAAAACTGGACACAAGTATTATACGTAAGAATTTCCCTGTTTACGTGTTGCCTAAGTAGCGTTTAGACCACTATTGCCTGAATCATCATGAACCGTTAATTACCTTTATCCGACTGGCTGGTTAAGTGAGCGCGAGTGAATAAATAGATCTATTGGGATTAATAATCCCTATTCGGGTTTGGTTATTCTTACTGGTCGGGTACTTGACGGACTGTCCAGGCCAACGAATGTATATCATGTTGAAATTAGTTAGTGGTCTTTAGTCGAACACCTGTAAGGGCAAGACTTATATAGCAGTGTACATGTTATTTTCCACTATTAGCCTCGGTGTCATGAGCTTAGTGCAACGTAAATACCTCTTTATGTGGAGTTGTATCTCCTATAACTGTCACATACGTTTTGAAATCTTGTAGTCCACACAGATAATATTTGAACTAAAATCTATAAATTCACAAACTTTATGTTGACATTTTAAGCATGTTTTTCTTAGGTGCTTAGCTTGGATGTCGTTGCTTGAATTATGTGAAGTCTTTTACTTGGACCGGTTTTCAAGAAATTATCTATGTTTTTAAATACCATTATTGAAACTCATTTAAGCTTTCGCATTTTAACTCTTGAATCATTTAAATTGTTTGATGTAAAACTTATTAATATTTTAAATTTATGCAACGGTGTTTATTTTCAAAACGTACCCTTAGAGGTCGTTCTTTATGCTTTGTATTTGAGATATTCATGAACGTCACGCCCCTGAACGCTTATTCTGACGAGACCCTATTTGGGGGTGTGACAAATTGGTATCGAGAGCCAAGGTTATAGAGAACCAGGTAGTATAACTAGGTTTGGTCTATAACCAGTATGTGATCCTTGCGTGATTATATGTGCTTTACGTAATCTTACGTATACGTAATATGTATATGTAATATATAAGTAAATACTAAGTATAACTAATATTACTATAATTATATTGCATTCCATTTCGCGGCACTGCATTCGATGGTTTACTCATTCATTTATTTTTCCCGCATCATGCACGGTTGATATAAAGATATTTATATAAACTTTTGCTTTTGCAGGTTATGGCTATCTCTACTATTTTGATTTCTTCGGATTCTTATGAGGAGAGTGTTGAGATACCTTTTGGACGAGTTCTTTGGTTTGGTAGGATCCCTACCACTTTGCTAGCCACTACGCCTATTATTGTTCCACTTGTCATTCATGGAGATGCCTCATTTATACGTGCTGAGACACCTACCATCTCACCTATTACATCCACGATACCACCTACTGCTCCTACTACATACTACGCATCTCCATTCATCTACATCGACTCATCTGACGATGACACACCCTGATACACCACCATAACCCACTCATGAGATACCACCCGTTGAGGTTGCACCACCTATTGGTCAGATTCTACCTTCACCATTTGGTGTTCGTCGTAGACGAGTTACCATTGTTTCACCCGGACAGCCTATTCCTTATGGTCGACCGTATCGCTACCATCCTAAAAGGCCGGTACACATGATGACTTCGAAGAAGAGGGTTGGGCCACTACCTACACACCGTCTTGTTGTGAGACACTCAGTTGACTACTCTTCATCAGGTTACTTCACATTTGATGATTCATCGAGAGATTCACCATCAGATTCATCATCAGAGATGTCATCAGATTCTTATTCAGATGCCCTCTCTGATTCTTCATCTGGTCATTCATCTTCGTATCATTCATCACCAAGCAACTTCCTTGGGGTATGAGTTTGAGATCTAGTCATCAGTTATGTTCATCAGTACCGAGTATTCCTCATTCATCTGCTGCTATTACTGAGAGACCATCTCATTCTTCTTCCGCGGGTCCTTCTCACAAGAGAAGTAGGTACCCTACCACATATGTAGCGGTATCCTCACCTATACCTGGAGCATTATCTTATGTACGTGCTGATCTGTTACCACCTCGCAAGAGGATTAGGAGTTCTGATTCTGTGATAGATTTATAGGTTAGTCCAGATGAGAGTTTTGAGTCGTCTATACCTAAAGAGACTGGTCCAAGAGTTGACATTGATGTCAGGGTAGTGATGAGCCTTACTCAGAGCCTGATATCGATCTCGAGATTCAGGCAGAGATCGATGAGTGTATTGCATATGCGGAT
This sequence comes from Tanacetum coccineum, assembly GCA_026074375.1. Classification (NCBI taxonomy): domain Eukaryota; kingdom Viridiplantae; phylum Streptophyta; class Magnoliopsida; order Asterales; family Asteraceae; genus Tanacetum; species Tanacetum coccineum. The sequence continues at coordinate 13,913 of BQNB010056123.1, read as the reverse complement.
GCTCTTAGAGCTGGAGGGATAGATGCTAGGGTTGTAGTTGAGACTGTTACTCGAGAGGAGGTCGAGACGAGTGCGAAGGGCACGATTAAGGTTAGTGATGATATAGTTACGCATCATGTGGTGTCAGATGATATCCCTGAGCCTGCTCAGGAGGAGGGAGCTATAGAGGTTACTTATGAGACGTTGGGAGACTTGGTACAGAGAATTCATGATTATACTGTGGAGATCCCAGTTCACCGAGTTTAGGTTATTGAGAGCATTCAGATGGATCAGGGGCACAAGATTGTAGCGAGTGTCAACAGAGTGCAGTTCTGTCAGAGAGGATCAGTGAGCTGGAGCGAGATAATATGAGACTTAGAGGCACGTTGGATGTTGCGAGTCAGAGAGTTACCCGAATTCAGCGTAGGGAGTTGCGTGTTCAGAGAGAGATACGGCAGATTCGACGTTTGCGATTTTATGATCATGTGCGGATTGCTAGGCTCGAGGCTTGTGCTAGGAGGCACTTAGGCTACCGTCCTTAAATTATTCTAGTATTGATGCATAGTATCTAGTAGTAGCGTATTATTAGGGATTTGTAAATCCTATCTTTTGGGAACCATGATGTAATCGTTGACATTGATGATATTAAATCTAATATCTATTATTCTATGTTATGATGTCTTAACCTAATGCTATTTTCTTTTACTCATTGCATACCGTATTATTACTAAATTGTGGCATTATCATGAATTTATTATAATTATGTGTTTCCATGTGATGAAACCTATTATATTTATCGAACCCCGTGAATAACCTCGTATCACCTAAAAATATCATCATGTAGTGTATTGTTATGATTGTAGGACAATGCCTAACACACGATCTGGAGCGACAATGAAACGTGAAGCGGTTAATGAACTAATTGCTCGCCGAGTGGTAAAAGCGTTGGAAGCTCGCGACGCCGCTAGAAACCTTGAACCCCTAGCAGAAGGTGGGGATGAACAGGGAGGAGAAAATGGGGATGATTATGAAGGTGGAAATGAATGAGGAGATGGAAATGGTAACGGAAATAGAGGAGTGAATGGAAATGGGAATGGAGGAGGAAACGGTAATGGGAACGGGGGAGGAAATGGTTATGAGAATTACAACATGAACTTCGGAGGCTTTATGCATGTTTCTCGAGAGTGCACATATCAAGACTTCCTAAAGTGCCAGCCACTTAACTTTAAAGGGGCAGAAGGATTTGTTAGGTTGACTCGTTGGTTTAAGAAGATGGAGACGGTGTTCCACATTAGTAATTGTCCACAAAAGTATCAAGTGAAGTATGCTCCATGCACACTGTTGGACAGTGATTTGACTTGGTGGAACACTCATAAGAGAACAATTAGGACTAATGCTGCATATGCCATGACATGGACAAAACTTATGAAGTTGACGACTAATATGTACTGCCCGAGAAACAAAATTTAGAAGATGGAGACTGAGTTGTGGAACTTGACTGTGAAAGGAAATGACTTGACTGCTTATACCGGGAGATTTTAAGAATTGGTTCTGTTGTATACTAAAATGGTCCCGGATGAGGAGGACAAAGTTGAGAGATTCATTGGGGGTTTACCTGACAATATCCAGGGGAATGTTATCGCTACTGAGCCCACTATACTTCAAGATGCAATCCGTATTGCTAACAATATAATGGATCAGAAACTGAAGGGTTATGCTAGAAGTGCTGAAAACAAGAGAAGGTTTGACAACAACCCGAGGGACAACCGTGAGTAACAACCAGCTTTCAAGAGACAAAATTTTAGAGGTCAGAATGTGGCAAGAGCTTACACAGCAGGAAACAATGAGAAAAAGGGGTATGTTAGATCTCTCCCCTACTACAACAAGTGCAAGTTGCATCATGAAGGGCCGTGTACTGTGAGATGTGGAAACTGTAAGAGGATTGGTCACATGGCTAGAGATTGTACATCCACTGTTGCTCCAAACACTCAAAGGGCCCCAGTTGGAAATCAGTCGGGTATTGTTTGTTATGAGTGTGGAAGGCCGAGACATTATAGAAAATATTATCCTAAGTTGAAGAATCAGAACCGTGGAAACAAGACTGGAAACAAGAGTAGGAACAATAAAGCTACGGCAAAGGCTTATGCCATTGAAGGAGGAGGAGCTAACACCGATTACAACGTTGTCACGGGTACGTTCCTTCTCAATAACTGTTATGCTTTTATGTTATTCGATTCGGGTGCCGATAGGAGTTTTGTGTCGTCTACCTTTAGTGTCTTGCTTGATGTTGCACCGTCCACTTTAGACACTAGTTATGTTGTAAAACTTGCCGATGGAAGAATTTCTAAAACCAATGTTGTCCTTAGAGGTTATACGTTAGGATTATTAGGTCATTCGTTCGACATTGATCTAATGCCTGTAGAACTTGGTAGTTTCGACGTCATCATCGATATGGATTTCTTGGTGAAGTACCACGCGGTGATCGTATGTGACGAGAAGATTGTTCGTATCCCATATGGAGATGAGGTGTTGATAATCTGAGGTGATGATTATGATAGTGGAAGTAAGTCGAAGCTGTATATCATATCGTGTACGAAGACCCAGAAGTATATACATAAAGGATGTCAAGTTTATCTAGCACAAGTTACATCCAAGAAGATTGATGACAAGTCGTAGGAGAAGAGACTTGAGGACGTGTCAATTATATGAGAATTTCCAGAAGTCTTTCCAGAAGACTTGCCTGGACTACCACCTGCTCGACAAGTTGAATTTCAAATCGACTTAGTCCCTGGTGCTGCACCTGTGGCACGAGCCCCATATCGATTAGCACCAGCTGAAATGCAAGAGTTATTCACTCAGTTGCAAGAACTTTCTGACAAAGGATTTATAAGACCCAGTTCCTCACCCTAGGGAGCTCCGAATTTGTTTGTCAAAAATAAAGATGGATCTTTTTGGATGTGTATCGACTACTGTGAACTAAACAAACTTACTGTGAAGAACCGATACCCACTTTCGATAATCGATGATTTGTTTGATCAACTTCAAGGGTCAAGAGTTTACTCTAAGATCGACCTGAGATCTGGTTATCACCAACTCAGGATTCGTGAGGAAGACATCCTTAAGACAACATTTAGGACTCGTTATGGTCACTACGAGTTCCAAGTAATGCTGTTTGGTTTGACTAACGCACCTGCGGTATTCATGGATTTGATGAATCCGGTATGCAAACCGTACCTGGATAGATTCGTGATCGTATTCATTGATGATATTTTAATCTACTCCAAGAGCATAAAAGAAAATGAGGGGCACCTTAAGTTAATTTTGAGGTTACTTAAGGAGGAGGAATTATACGCCAAGTTTTCAAAGTGCGATTTTTGGCTTTTAAATGTATAATTTCTCGGTCACGTGATTGATAGTGAAGGCATTCACGTTGATCCCGCTAAGATTGATTCAATCAAGGATTGGGCATCACCCAAAACACCAACCGAGATTCGTCAATTTTTAGGTTTGGCCGGTTACTACCGACGATTCATCGAAGGTTTAAGTTGACTCAGAAAAGCGTGAAGTTTGATTGGGTAGAAAAGGCTAAAGCTGCTTTTCAGTTGTTAAAATAAAAATTATGTAGCACGCTGATTTTGGCCTTACCCGAGGGAAGTGAGGACTTTGTAGTGTACTGCGATGCTTCGCATAGCTTACGCATCCTGCCAACTGAAGGTCCATGAGAAGAACTATACCACCCATGACTTAGAACTTGGTGCAGTAGTGTTTGCCTTGAAGATGATGAGACACTATCTGTATGGCACGAAGTGTGTCGTGTTCACTGATCACAAAAGTTTGCAACATATTCTTGATCATAAGGAGTTGAACATGAGACACCGATGGTGGTTGGAATTGTTGAGTGATTACGATTGTGAGATTCGATATCACCCAGGAAAGGCGAACGTAGTGGCTGATGCACGAAGCCGAAAGGAAAGGATTAAGCCACTGCGAGTTCGGGCCTTAGTTATGACTATTGTTTTGAATCTTCCTAAACAGATTCTGAATGCTCAATCGGAAGCCAGAAAAGAAGAGAACTTCACAACCGAAGACCTACATGGTATGATTAATAAGCTTGAACCTCATGCTGACGGAACATTATGTTTGAACAACCAGAGTTGGATTCCGTGTTTTGGTGACTTAACGGCTTTGATTATGCATGAGTCTCATAAGTCAAAGTATTCCATCCATCCTGGATCAGATAAGATGTACCAAGACTTGAAGAAGTTGTATTGGTGGCCCAACATGAAAGCAAAAATTACCACCTACGTCAGCAAGTGCTTAACGTGTGCCAAGGTTAAGGCGGAATATCAAAAGCCGTCTGGTGTGTTGATTCAACCAAAAATTCTGCAATGAAAATGGGAGAATATAACAATGGACTTCGTGACTAAATTGCCAAAGACGGCAAATAGTCAGGACACAATTTGGGTGATCGTCGATCTCTTGACCAAGTCTGCTCATTTCTTACCCATGAGAGAGGATGACTCATTAGAGAAGTTGATGAGACAGTACTTAAAGGAAGTAGTCTCAAGGCATGAAGTGCCAGTTTTGATCATCTCCGACCGTAATAGGAGATTTACTTCACATTTTTACGGTATCTTCATAAAGCGTTAGGTACTTGATTGGATATGAGTACAGCTTACCACCCGCAAACTGATGGTTAAAGTGGGAGGACCATTCAAACACTAGAAGACATGTTACGTGCCTGTGTGCTCGACTTTGGAAAAAGTTGGGATAAACATTTACCGTTGGTGGAATTCTCGTATAACAACAGTTACCATACCAGCATTAAGGCTGCACCATTTGAGGCGTTGTATGGGCGCAAGTGTTGATCACCGATTTGCTGGGCTGAAGTTGAGGACAGTCAGCTCACTGGCCCAGAGATCATCCACGAGACAACCGAGAAGATTGTTTAAATCAAGAGCTGTATTTAAGCTGCCTGTAATCATCAAAAGAGCTATGCCAATGTAAGACAAAAACCCCTTGATTTTTAGGTGGGGGATAAGGTCATGTTGAAAGTATCGCCATGGAAAGGAGTGATACGTTTTGGCAAACGGGGAAAGCTTAACCCTCGGTATATTGGACCTTTTAATATTATAGCCAAAGTTGGAACCGTTGCCTATCGACTTGAACTCCCAAAGCAGTTAAGCCGAGTTCACAGTACTTTTCACATCTCTAACTTGAAGAAATTCCTATCCGACGAAACTCTTGCTATACCATTGGATGAAATACAAATAGATGACAAGCTCTAATTCGTTGAAGAACCCGTCGAAAATATGGACCGTGAGGTCAAGCGTTTGAGCAAAGTCGCATTTCAATTGTTAAGGTATGTTGGAAATCAAGGAGAGGCCCTGAGTTCACATAGGAGCGTGAAGATCAAATGCAGAAGAAATATCTGCACCTTTTTGCTAATCTTGTATCTGCGTCAAATGCTACGTCTTGAGCTTTGGGGACAAAGCTCTTCTAACGGGGAAAGGATGTGACACCTCGTAAATTTTAGGTCAATATTTTTACCGATTTCGTTCATTATTTTAACTTTTATAAGTTACGTGTTAATTTGACGTTAATCCGGGTTGTTATCCCGCGTAAAAACTAAAAATCATTATCGGAAGCGTTTCGATGTCAGACTGATCTTAATTTACGTGAATTATAATTAATAAAGTCATTTTATGTCATTTTGTGGTTTACGAATATTTACGTTTGCAATTTTTATATTTTTGGCGTGAGTTTACGTTTTTAGCATATTTGATCAAACAGAACCCCAAAAATTTACCACCTTTGCATGTAAACCCATAATAATATATTATTAGTCTCCTTGTAAAAAATTCAAATTTCATGTCCTCCCCTACCTCCTTGAATTTTTGGTGCAAGCCATAAAAAGAAAAGAAACCAAATTTTGAGATCAAAAATCATATCACATGAATGCAAGACATGGAAAGTGACATACTTGTTTTATTCTTCACTACAAGCCAACTCTCCTTAAACATCACATGTGAAGCTTGGACCACTTGAGCACTAGCAAGATTTAGTTAGCCTTAGAGCCAAAGTAATGACCATAGTTAGCCAAATTGGCTTGGTCGTCCCCTCTTTGTCCTTTGGCCGGCCAAACACAACAAACCACACACCCTTGGTGTGCTTGAGCCACATGTAACCATAAACCCTAAACCTTTCCCTATAAATACCTACTTATAAACACACACATCTCATTAGGTTCATTTCATTAGGCAAAATTTGTCCTCTCCTCTCTTTTCTTTCTCCTTGGTCTTGGCAACAAACACAAACACAAACACAATTCACAACTTTGATTTCTAGCAAGATTCACGCACTCTAAACACATTTCTAACAAGATCTAAGGTGTTTCCAAGAAAGGTTTTCTTTGATTTAAGATTTATTTCAAGGGTTTATAAGTTAGGGTTTGGTTTTATACTTGGGTTTTCAATATCTACTCTTCTGCTTTCAAGATCTTTTGTTTCTATTGTTGATCCCACTAGAATAGATCTTGCTTAGCTTGTAAAAGGCTTAGTTGTAATGAATAAATCCAAGACAACTATGGTAGAAACTTTGATTATGAATATCAAAGACTATGCGGAATCTAGTCAATGATACTAAGAAGAATTCTTAATGAAACAGTAACACAAAATCAATAACAAAATAGATTACCAAACTTTCAGCCTCAATATAAAATGAACACTCTTAATAGTGTTTTTACAAAACCTTGAAGCTATAAACGACTGTAAAAGATATATGACCGATTATAAACTCTATGGCCTAGGACCTCCTTTTATACACCAAGGAGTCCTACAAGACTTACAATACTTTCTTAAGTTATCATAATCTTTTCTATAAACAAACGTAATCTCTTAAACAAATAAGTTATACATATCTTCTTTACAAATAACTAATACTTATCTTTGTAAGTATTCTTGTTCTCCAATCAATCTTTATCTCTTCTCTGATAAGTCTTTGATCTCATCTCTGTCAGCATAAACCCTTCCAGTAGTTGTAATCACTCAGCAGTTGTAACTTATAACCATCAGCATTAAGTTTTATATCAGCAACACTAACTTATCAGTATTAACTCCAAGCAACATCAAAAAGGCTTTTAATCCCAACATCTATCTTGTTCATCAACTTTTGTAAGTAAACCCTAACCTTTTTCTTTTGATTTCTTTAAGTTCTTGCATTTCTATTCAAGATCTATAGATCCATATGTTTGTGTTATAATTTTCAAAGCTTATAAAGTAAGTTTTTATAAACAATAATGATGTTGGTATTCTTATGCACTCATATTGTAGTCTTGGTGAGATTGAGTGTTCTTGTGTGTTGCAACAAAGATGGTGAAGGGATTAGATTAGATTAAGAGTGGATTTTGTTGGATTAGTTTAGTAGTGAATGGTTTTAGGATGGTATAGGCACTATTATGAAGTTTGGTTATGTTATTGGAAGCGTTTGTGAAAAGGGTGATTGCTGAATCTTCAAGTTTCATTAAAAGTCTTTACCATCACCAGGAGAATGCATTCAAACACTTCCAGAATTCTTTTGTTGTTTTACCATAAGCTTTAGAAGTTGATAACACATCTCATTCCAATAGTCAGTTTGAAGCTTCTTGTTAAGCATCTCTGTGATTGTTGTTGGTGTAAGAGGGTACTTTTTCACTACCAGTATAAAGATATGCATGTTTTGAAATCTTACAAAATGCACTCCACATGAAGAAAATAGCTTCCAAACTGTCACTTTATATCCTTGTAGATCCCTCCATACTCCACTTTCTACATCAGGTTCAAACATTACTTTCAGATCTCCCCATAACACTCTTTCATACGCCTCTTCTGGTCTTGTATTCCCATGTTTAACTTTAACCAACTTTTAGAGGGTTTCTAAGTCTTCTCTGTCAATGTTCTAGAGCATCTGAATCATTGATGAGTACCTTTTTGAGCTTCCATCAGCCCTTATCAATTGAAAGTATCCCATTTTTCCTTCTTTGATGATTTTCAATTCAATTATGATTGGAGGCTTAGTGACTAGAGGTATAGCATCAATTGCTACCTTATTATCTTGAACTATCTCTATATGCTCTTTCATTTTTTCCTCCTCTTGATCATCATCTCCTTCAGCTTCTACATGTTCATCTATCTTATGTTTCTTTGAATTATCAGATTCAAGTTCTTCTCCAGCTCTTTTAGAACTTCCTTCTGCTTTTGTCTTACTTCCTTTCACCAACTCTGTACCCATGTCTACAAATATGTTTACTCTTTTCATTTCCTTGTCAAATAACATCTGAATATCCTCAAAGCTTTTGGTCTTTAGTTGGTTGTGCTTGTATCCAGCCATGTTTTTAAGGTAAGTAGACATTGTATTTCTCTTTTGTGCCTTAGTTGGTGGGTTTTTCCTTTTCTCTTGAGCTCTTAATGCTGCAAAGTGTTTCTTTTTCTTCTTCAAGAGTTCTATAAACAATTTTTACTTTTCTTTAATACTCAACAGTTCTTGTTCTTCTGCTTGCATTTGTTGGCATAATTGAAAGTCAACATCCATCATTGCTTGTGTGTTATCCCATGATTTAATTAAAGCTATGTTGGCTTCTTCTTCCTTTTGTCTTGCAAGCCTCTCTTCTTCTTCCAATTCAGCTTGTAGTTGAGCTTTAAGATTTCTAGCAACTTCTTCATCAAATGCAATTTGATCTTTCTTCTTCAAAGGTTTTTCAGGCTCAACCATTTTTTCCTTGTCTTTGTCTTTGACCTGTGATGGTTGTGAAGGAGAAACTATTAGGTACTTGCTCCTCCTGATCATGAAAAACAATTCCTTTTGCCTTTGGTCTTGTGCTGGCAAGAGTAATTGTTGTGACAGCTGTTGTAACAGCCTTGGGTTTAGCTGCTTTGATCTCTATCAAGGTCTGAGCCAGAGTCAACTCATCAATAGTTGTTGTTGGAGCACTGGCAGTTGTAACATCAACACTAGCAGTAGTAACTACTTCACCAGCAGTAGTAACTGGATCAGCAATACTAACTGGAATTGAGCTTGTAGTTGTAGCAGCAGCATTAACCATAGGTTCTTCAAACACCTCATCACCATCAAGAACACCAGTATCAAACATCAAGTCTTCATTATTCCTCCCTTGAGTCTCATCAATCAAGGTCACCTCTGCATCAGCATCAAGATCAGCTATTTTCCTCCCCTGTTTGGATGCATCCTCCTGAGCACCCAAACTTCCTTAAGAGGATTCAACTCTCCTTGAACTACCAACTTTGTATAACCTTCTAAGCCCATAAGGTCTTGACTTTTTCTTCTTCTTAAGTTTCTTTACTCTTTGTTTCAAACTTGAAATTTCCTATTCTTGAGCAGCCTTTGAAGTCTATTTTCCTCTGTGTCAACCTCATCTGCTATAGGCTCACCACTTTTGTAGATTGGTACAAATTTCCATTAATTCATTGAGTTGCAATCTATCCTCACTACTAAGAAGTGGACCATTGGAATGTGTAGGTTCATTTTCCTCTGTGTCAACCTCATCTGCTATAGGCTCACCATTTGATGAAGGTATCTCAATGCCCTTTCTCTGTTTCCTTCTTGACTGTTTCTTTTGAGGTTTAGATGATGATGGTTGAGTAATAATAGGTGTTGGATGGGAATCAGTAGGAGCAGCTGAATCTTCACCCATGTCTTCTGGAGTTTGAACCATCATTGTTTGAAATAGAGGTGTGGCTTTACCAGAAAAACCCTTTCCTGGCCTCTTCATGTTAGCAAAAACTTTCTTAGTGTGGGAAGGTGTAACATAAATCCCTTTATGTTTGGATATTCCTTTAACTTGTTTGTCCAGGAACACTTGCACAAACCTTGGATACATAAGAAATTTAACCCCACCCTCCAAGTTCTTCATCATATTATCAAAAATGTACTTGGAAAAGTTAAAATTTTGGTTTGTGGCAAGACAGATGATAGCAGATGCCATAGTGCTACTAAATTCATTCCAAGCTGTAGTCTTAGCACTAAGGCATTGCAGAATTGTATGGATAAGAAATTTCCATTGGGATGAAAAATAAGCTATATAGAATGTAAGCTTTTGTGTAAGATTTTCATACCCCATGAGTGTCAGCTGTTCAAAAATTACATCATTTAGCAGACATTCAGTACCTTCAGCATCTTCTAACTTAAGATCACTTCTTACACTCGTCTCAGTGATGATCACCTTCTTCTTATCTACTAGGGCTTGTATCTGACGTTGCCCATTAACTGTCTTAGCCTTGGCAGTTGCCCAGAACTGTTCAATACATGTAGTATAGATGTTGGGATTAACCGTTAAAGCATATATGATAGAACTTGCATTCAAAAAATAAATAATTCCCTCAAACCCATTACTTTCTTCAGGTTTCTCCAAAAATGCAACCAAATTGTGAGTTTAAGCAAACTTTGGGGTCGACATTGTGATGGGTTTTAATGATTAAAGATGAAATTGAGTTAGGGTTTATGATTAGAGAGTATAACAAAGATTGAAATCGATTGAATGATTGATTAAAACCCTAAATCAAAGTATTTTGAAATCACCCTCAGCAGCATTAACTTAAACTAGCAGCATTAAGTTAAGCCTAACAGTATTAACTAACCCAGCAGTAGTAAGTTATGCCTGGCAGTATTAACTTATGCCTAACAGCAGTAAGTGTATGCCTAGCAGCATAAACTAATACTGGCAGCAGTAAGTTTATGCTTAGCAGCATTAACTTTGAGACACCAGCATTAACTCTAATTTCATTCCAAAAAGCATTTCCATTATGAATTTTGATTTTTACAAGCTCTCTGTCTGTTTTTAATCTCACAATATCTCTCATTTCTTTTTCTCACCAATTTACTCTTTCTATTTTTTTATTCACACATCTGTCTTTTTGTTTTTCAACTCACTATATCTCTCATTTCTTTTTCTCATCAATTCACTCTTTCTGTTTTTCATTATCCTAAATCAAGAACCCTTTTGGTCAGTTTTGCACAAAGTTCTATCAATTCCTTTAGTTTCATACTGTCCTCTCCACTTCCAAGTATGTTAACTCTTAAGAGAGGTAGATCATTGGACTGTTTAGCTACGGCCTCAAACCTAATTTGAGCTTCTGTACCCCCCAATATGGTATCTTGGCACCTGGGACCACCACCTGAAGTAGTTCCTAGGGAACCAACTTCATTAGGTGTTGCCTTGGATCGGGTCTTAGTTATGTTACCACTGTCCTGCTCTGCTTCTAAGCTAGAAGCAGTAGTGGCAACCCTCACCAAACTGTCACTCAACTCCTTATAGATAGCCTCATCTGCAACAATGTCTATAGGAACACTAGATTGAGGTACCTGAGTGTCCTTTCTTTTAGGCTTCCTAGGTTTTTGAGTCTTTTTGGGTTAAGATCATGATGGAACAGTGATTGGTTCAAGATTAGGTAGTGAAGCAGTTGTAGATGTGTGTTACGGTTCAATGGGATTTCCTAACCCTTCTCCCACTTTTGCTTGTTGTTATGCAGCTTTTCCATTTCATTACTAACATCCTTTGTTTATAATCAGCTTCATATTAACACAATTAACCTCCCCTCAATTAATACTTCAGATGTTAAGCATTCCAATACTTGCAATCAGATATTGAAATCTGCTAACATCAAATGCCTTTGTGAGTAAATCTGCAACATTCTGATCTGTGTGAATCTTTATCATCTGAATAAGTTTCTTCTCATTAGAATCTCTAATAAAGTGGTGTCTGATCTCAATGTGCTTAGTTTTTGAGTGAAACACTGGATTCTTCACAATGCAAATAGTACTCTCATTGTCAATGAAAATCTTGGTATTCATAAAGTTGTATCCATAATCAAGCAATTGATTTTGGATCCATAATACCTCTCTACAGCAACTAGATGCAGCTACATACTCTGCTTCAGTAGTAGAGTTGGCAACTACAGTTTGCATCTTACATTGCCATGAGATCAATCTACTCTTAAGAAATTGACAACCTCATGTTGTGGATTTCCTGTCTAAGCCCAAACTTCCTTCAGAGGATTCCACTCTCCTTAAACTACTAACTTTGTATAACCTTCTAAGCCCATAAGGTCTTGACGTTTTCTTCTTCTCAAGCTTCTTTACTCTTTGTTTCAAACTTGAAATTTCCTGTCTAAACTTGCACCAGCATAGTCACTGTCAGTATAAGCTTCCAAGTCAAATAGTGAGTCCTTAGGATACCAAAGGCCTAATTTAGGTTGACCTTTCAGGTATCTAAAGATTCTTTTCACAACATGAAGATGTGACACTTTAGGTATGACTTGAAATCTTGCATAAGCACATACAACAAACATTATATCAGGCCTAGAAGCTGTTAGATACATCAATGATCCAATCATTGATTTATATAAGTGAACATCAACATCTTCAACTTCTGCATCCTTAAGCAATGGATTTGAAGTCTCCATGGGTGTACTTGCTGTCTTTATAGTTAAAAAACCAAACTTCTTCAAAATTTCATCCACATACTTGTCTTGACTAATGAAAATCCCATCATCTTTCTGTGTCACTTGCAGTCCTAAGAAGAAAGTGAGTTCACCGATAGAACTCATCTGGAACTTCTTATGCATCATCTTCTCAAACTCAGTACACATCTCCTTTCTTATAGACCTAAAAATGATATCATCAACATATACTTGAACTAGTAAAATATCACCTTTGATCTTTTTAATGAACAAAGTTTTATCTATCTGACCTCTCAAAAATCCATTGTCTAATAAACAGGTAGATAAAGTCTCATACCAGGATCTAGGAGCTTGATGAAGACCATATAATGCCTTTTTTACCTTATAAACTCTGTTAGGGAATTCTAGATCTTCAAACCCTGGAGGTTGACAAATATAAACTTCTTCTTCAATCTTGCCATACAAAAATGCACTCTTTTTATCCATCTGGTACACAACAAAGTCTTTGTATGAGGCATAGGCTAAAAATAGCCTAATTGCTTCAATCCTAGCAACTGGAGCAAAAACCTCATCATAATCTATTCCCTCTTCTTGAGTGTAACCCTGTGCAACCAGTCTTGCCTTGTTTCTAATCACACTACCTCTCTCATCTTTTTTGTTCCTATAGACCCATTTTGTTCCAATAGCCCTCTTGCCATATGGTAAATCAACCAAAGTCCAGACCTTCTGCAATTTAAACTGTAAAAGCTCATCCTACATTGCTTCTATCCAGCTTGGATCTGTCAAAGCTTGAATCACCTTCTTGGGTTCTACTTGTGATAGAAAACAAGCAAACAGATAATTCTAGAAATCTTTGTGATTGATCCTCTATTGCACTGAATTAACCATACTATGGTTAGTCACATTCTTTGTCATCCTTCTGGTTTGAGGTGCTGAATGTATATCTCTAATGATTTGTTCAACTGGATTATCCTTGTGAATTCTGGTAGTTGGAATAGGACTGACAAGGATATGTGTATCCAAATTCATTATGTCAGCCTCTGCACCAACATCATCATCATCATCTGAATAGACAATTTCTTCCAAATTATGCATATTTGGATCATCATCACATCCATAGGCTATATTTTCATTAACAACATTATCTTCTATGCCAGCAGCATTAACATGTGAACTAACAGTATTAATATTGTTTATGCTATTGACATGTTCATCTTTCCCTTGATTAACTCTTGGCTCCTCTGTACTTGAAACCTCACTATCTTTATTCCCTGGATCTTCAGCATCCTTCTTTTCTTCCTTCCTTGATGGTTTGAATCTAGCATCAGGAGAATCCTTTAAACTTTGAGAGAATAATGGACCTTGAGTCAAAAATGGTAGCAATATGTAATCTTTGCCAGGTACTGTAACACCCCCAAATTTATCAACAACGCAGCGGAATACCACTTGGGGTGCTACTTCATAATACACAGCGCTAGATAC
>BQNB010056122.1:0-38802 GCA_026074375.1 Tanacetum coccineum | reverse complement strand
AAGTATTAAATATTTGATGTTATCAAATATCCCCCCACTTGACTTCTGTTTGCCCTCAAGTAGAACCTGTTAAAACATTTCACAAAAAGATTTCTCAAGAATAACTTCAAGAAATGAATTTATAAAACTCTTATGCTAGAAAACATCAAAGCCGAACACCTCATGAAAAGGGGATAAAAGGTCACTCAGCTCTCCACTAGTCTAAGTGTTTCATTTTCGAGGTGGTCGCTCAATTGCATAGTCATAGCATGTATTCTATCATAAGCTTAGAAAGTACACAAATCTGCACCAGTTAGAATTAGGGTCTAAATAACTCTCAAAGGCAACAAGAGTATTATGGTTTAAAGGGTGATAAAGGGTTAGGATAGACATATGATACACATTTAATGGTTGATAATGAAAACACAAAACAAATAGTCTAAATTAATCTAAGGTTGTCTGGTATGTGCTTAAATACACATACCTTTTACCTAATTATACGAGCTAAAAAGACCAATAATGACCAAAAACACATAAAAATGCATTGTATTTGCTTGTTTTGCGAATTGTGTCTTGCAGGTATCGGGTATTCTACAAAAGGACAAAAAAGCAAAAACAGACAAAGCCAAGCACGGGAATAGAAAGAGAGCAAAAATACCGAAGCCGAAGGTATACCCATCTTCTATGGACTAACCCGTACTCATTTTAATGGGCCAGGTCAGCCCATTAGTTTATAAAACTAAACCATTAAGCCATTAAGCCTTAATCCATTATCTATAAACCTTAATTTATAATCCAGGCCCAAATCCAATTTCCAAGCCCAAGTCCAAAACAGATTTATAAAACGTTTGGTCAAACACACAGGGCCAAGGTCAAAATTGTTGTACCTCTTCCCCATTTTCCTCCCATTTTACTTTCACCACATCGCAGGGTGAAATCCTCCCAATCACACGCATCAAGTACTTCTAGAAGCATAATCCTGACACGTCTGACATCTCACATGTCCATGCTGGCAATCCCCAGCTTTCTTATTGGATGATTTAACAAGGGTTGATCTTGGGGGTATCTTGCACTATTATAAGTGCAACAAAAGGGTTTGAAGAATACTAGTAATCTTAAGATCAACCAAGAACAATAGTGAAATGTGGGTTGGGATGTTAGAGAAAAACTTGGATGGAATAATGGATGAATGTATAAAATGAATGTGTGGAAAATGGAACAACCAACCCTCTCCAAGACTAGGAGAGGGTCTATTTATACTACAATGGCCGGCCATGGGATGAGTTGGGTCTCCCATGGGCCTTGGGCCGGACTAGATTACTAATCTAATCCTTATACTAACTACGAGCTAAGACTTGTTACAACTTTGGAAGTGACCGACACTTTTCGTGTTTCCAACAATCTCCCATTAGGGAGGTCACTACATATTTACAAATTTAAATCCTAGCATACTATGCTTTTATCCTTGTCTTTAGCTCGTACTCATGGGACTTTTCTTGTGAATATGTTGTGTGTTCATTGACTTCTATGGATTGAGATTGTTCCTTGAACTTGTATTTGACCATTGTGATCTTGAGCATCTTAGAGTTCATAACCAAGCCTATCTCTACGCAATCTTGTAACTTTGCCATCTTGTGGACTTGAGATTCTTCTGGACCGACATGCTCACCATTCTGAAAAGCTTTAATGTTGCTTTTTTCTTGAAAATCTTTAACTTTACCACTTTGACACTTCTTGGATGCTGTGTGGTATCAGGTAGCGGAAGGTCTTGAAAAAGGTACTTGAGCTTTCTATGAGGGACTTTATGTTTGTCGGCTCGGGTCATGAGCATGTTGGTTATGGATCTTGTGAGACAAGGTGGAAAAAGGGACCTCCACCACCATTTTAAATAGCCTGCATAAGACAGTTGTTAGCAATTAGAGCAGGGGGACGAATTTGAGCTTGTCATTCGCCCTGGTGTTGGTTGGAGAACCTGCGGATCCGTGAGGATTCGATCCTTGTGATTCAGATGATTCATTTAGAAGAATCTTCTTGACAGGATTTCCAGCTGTAGTATTGAATCTTTCTAACACATAAGTATTAGATTTATCGTACTCAGCATGTTCTCATTATCGGAACGTCTCAAAGCAGACAGCACGATAAGAGTGAACCAGTGAGTTACTATCTCACCGATTTAAAATAGAAAATTAATTTGAAAATCAATCGGCTTTATCACTTACCAATAATGTTTTTGTGACACACCGAGAGGTTTGATCATTTTCAAAAATTCAATATCAAAAGTTGATCCATTTCCCTGGAACAAGTTTGAGTCTTTGAGGAATCGAACCATCGTTTCTTTCAGTTGTCACAAGTTTGAATTCTAAAGATCGTACAAGTTACTTACCATGAGCTTGTTTGATGTTGGCTCAAGCAGGATTTCCATCTTCATTGTGATGAGTTCTTCTGTTGTTCTGCAAGATCACAAGGATAATGCGAGACTCTTAAATGTTATCTTGTAATTACATGTCTGTGTGATTAGCAAGCTATACATTTGACAGGTGTCCTATTGAGATTTATGGATGATTCTTTTTTGGCTTAGATCAATAGTGCACTTTGATTTTTAGTGATCGGAGCGCTGGTGCTGAGTGCCACCTTTCATTATCCAACTGCTCGGATTGAAATGTAGTGAGAGAAGTCGATGAAATGAGGTATCTCGTGAGTTTTGAAACAAGTCTTTCTGACTTTGAGTAGCTGGGAGGGGTTGGCAATAGCGTCTCTGGGTCCATGACTGTCTTCTAATATGTCGACAAAAACTGGAGTGGTTTCTGACCGCATATGTATTGACACCTGTTTATGCTAGTTGTATGATATGGAGGGCTTCTTTATTTTCACCATTTATCCTTACTATTTCTTTTTCAATTTCTTCAACCCTTAAGGCATACGAGGACTTTCATAACTACACCTTGTTGGGTTTGTTCCAGTGTTAACTCCATCCCAGTCGGCATTATTCCCAATTCTACTTTTTCTTCTTTTAATCATACCTAAGGAACTTTTACACTAACTAGTGGATATCCCTAGTAGATCCTCCGGTTCTGGCTGGATCATGGCTGATTGAAAACTAAGCCTAACCCGCCTTATAAACTTCATAAATTTAAGTCACATGCGGTCCGGTCTTTTGGGCTATTTCATCACCATATCTTTCCTATACATTAAAAACTATCAATCAAAATGGGTTTTGATATAAATATCAAAAATATTTACACTTTGAGAGTTTTTCTTTCATCACTAAAAGCTCCCCCTTAACATGTGCATGTTATTAGTACAGTACATGCTAGTGTGAGTGCATTGAGTCCTTTTATTTGTTCACTTCTGTCAGTATTCAGATTTAGTCCAGGTTAATAAACATTTTCTCCCCTTATCCAAATGTTTAAATCCCTGATATCTTTGGATATCAATTGATTAACCGTTCGGGGACAAAATGAGATATGATAGCAGATTGGAACATGTTATTGCTCCCCCTCAAAAAAAACTTTTTGTGGATTATAAGATGATGCCGAGTACAATTATTTGAAAATTTTGAATTTACTCAGAAATTCTGGAAAAATTTATACTCGAGCACATCTTATTGTTCACCATTAAGTCTATACTTCATATATTCACAAGATTATTATATACGCGGTTTGACCTGAATGATGAGAACATCATATGATAGAATCATAAGGTTCTTTTGACGCAGCCGTAGGTCTCCTTCGTACAATCTCCCACCAACGAACTTTCTAAGCTCCTCATTAACCTTCTTTCTTTCAAGAGGTTGTCAATCTGATCTTTCTCTGTTCAAGCATTCTTCAGCTTTGCTTCAACTTTCTTTCCAAATTATGAAAGTGTTTGCATCAAACTTCGAGTATAGAACATATTCAGATACATATGTATGAGCTTGTGGTCGTGGTTGCACGATGTCGGTGTTTGAAGTTGTTATTCATCTTAAATCTGACAGATCGATAATGAACATAAGCAGAAGCCCAGAATTCTTGCATATAGATCTCTGGAGCATCAGCAGTGACTTGGAATGCCTTGTAGAAAGAAGTGAGTTTTAAACAATCGTTGGAACACCTTGGAGAGTTGCTTCCTTTGACGAGACATCCGAACTTAAGCGAAGATTACATTTACCAATCTTAAGTCGGTCAGCAGAAGCCACCAATGCAGCATCCAAAGTAATCTGATCCGCTATTGATATTTCCATGAGTCTGTTTAAGAAGGAGTGAGTGCAGTTTATAAGAAGACACAATCATTCATTCATGAGAACCTTTATGACTTTTAGCACTTTTGAAGATCAATCTACTTAGATAGACAAATAGCTTTTACTGTCTTTATTACAACTAAGAGATTTGTTGAGTTTAATCTTAGTTATGAAAAAATCTGATCTTTAAAGTTGTGTTATGTCAAAAATTGGTTAAGTGTTGATAACTTTACTCGTTCGGTCTTCACTAAATAACACTCATTCGGTACTCAAAGAAACAACTAGATCGGTTTGAACTGAAATTACACTTGTTCGGTCCATAATATCAGTCACTCGATAGGTCCATAATATCAATCACTCGTTCGGTCCTCACTACATAGCACTCGTTCGGTCCACATTATACTGCACTCGTTCGGTTTTCGTCCACCTCAATCTTCACCGTTTCAGGTCCATAATAGACTTCACTCGTTCGGTCCATAATAGACTTTACTCGTTCGGTCCTTAGTAGACTTTACTCGTTCGGTCCTTAGTAGACTTCACTCGTTCGGTCTACTCTACACAGCACTCGTTCGATCCTCAAAGGACTTCACTCGTTCGGTCCTGTCTAAAAGACACTCGTTCGAACCTTTCTAACATACACTCGTTCGACCCATGTTAGATTACTCGTTCGGTCCATAAATCACTCGTTCGACCCTTACACTTAGACCGACGGGTGATGATTGGTAAAGTTATAACCCAATTTTAACTTTGGCACATTTGGGCCCCTCATCTACACACAACTTATTAATTTGCAATTTGGTTTTTTAAAGGTAAATCATGATAAACAAATGCTCACTTGGTCTAATGTTTTAAAACTCCATACCTATAGACAAAATTAGCAAAACTACACCTAAGGGAATAAAACAAGTAACACATAAGGCACACAATCGAGGTTAACTTATCAAACTTTTATATCATGAGAGATTACGTTAACGTTTGAAAAATCTATTTTCCCATTTTACAGCTCCTTTTTATCATGACAAAGAAGAAAGAAAATTTGACATTCTCTCCCCTCAAACAATGACCGTTTTCCATTTTAAAGAGCTTTAGACATTGTTTGAGAAGTCAATGTATCGTGAAAAATTATTTTTAAATGAAGGAATGATTTTGTATGTGACAAAACAACAAAACACCAAGATAAATAAGCTTTCCTCTTTAGTTTATTCACATAGATGCACTAAATCGTACACTTATGGATACAGAATGCACGGGTTGTGATGCAAAGTAATCACAAGCCTTCGCATGGTCATAAAGTAGACCATGCCCGAGAATGAATTCCCGTTGAGAGGCCAAGTTTTCTTTTTGAAATACTTGCCTTTAAGATTATGACCGGGTTGCTATCTGAATTAATAGCAAGCCATTTGGCATGTTTTGAAAACATTTGTAACTTCTGCTCGAACTTCATTTACAGGCTTGTGTCATTGTTAAATGACATTTCTAAGCCCGTAAATGTTATCGATTTCAGAAGACATGCCATTGTAAAACCTCTTTTTGACTTTTTCGCATTTTTTAATTTTGTATATATATATATTTTTTTTTGAAAAAATTTATATAAAAGAAAATATTTTTGGTTTTTTTTATGATTTTAGAAAAAATAAAAGTTAAAATAAAAATCTTTTTGTATTTTTCTGATTTAAGTATTTTCGTATTTATACAGGATTATTTGAATAGGTACCACCATATGCATCAAACTTCATCTGCCAATTGTTTCGAGTATCGGCGTAAAAACTCCGGCTATTCCCAGCTTGTTGATAAGGAATTAAATTCTTTCTCGGCAAGAGCTGTTAGTGAAGATGTCCGCACCAATTGATATCCGTATTGACAAGTAAAGTTCGATCACACCATTCTCAACATCGTTCCTGGATGAAAGTGAAACCGGATGTCTATATGCTTTGTTCTGGAATGTTGAACATTGTCTTGCAGCATAAGGCATTTAGCGCTTTTGTTATCACAGTTACATTAGGAGTTTTATTGTATCCAATAAGCCTTAGTGGTAAGTTGTGATCTCATCCAAAGGACTAGGAGAACAACAATCCCGGCCAAAAGCAATATATTCAGCTCCCGTACTGGGAATTATCGCAGGCTTTTCTGCCTTTTAGTCGAAAGGTTACAAAGTCTATCACCAAAAGTTGTCTACTGCAGATGTACGAGGCGTGTATCTTGAACAACCAGCCTGATCCGCATCTGCAACTTGTGTTAGTGCAAAGGAAATGAATCCTTTCGGATCCAAAGACCCCGATGCACAGTTCCTTTTAGATACCGTAAGATCCTTTTTTACTGCATTTAGGGGCTTTTCGGTTAGGCCAAGCCTGATACCGGGCACACGTGCATATAACCAAAATTGTTAGGTCAGGTCTACTGGGTGTAAGATAAAGGAAGGTGCCAATCATACCACGATAGTGTGATGTGGATTCTACAGCTTTTCCCTTTCTGTATCCTCATCCAGTTTGGACTTCTCCACCACATGGGAGTATCCACTGGGTAACAAGATTCTCATAGCCATATTTCTTCAGTGATTTCAGGGCATATTTCAGATTGGTTTTAAAAGAATGCCTCTGGGACTTTGAGAAATCTGTCTAGTCTAAGAAAAACTGAAGGATTTTTCCCATCATCAGACGTCTTGAATTTTGAACACATTATTTTAGCAAAATAGAATCACACATTCAGCCAGTAGAGTCAACAAAGATAATCATCATCGACATAGATTTGTACAGAATTAGTGCTTGCCTTCTCTACGGTATGAACGAGTTGGATCCATGAGCCTTTGGAGAAGTCATTGATATCAGGATGAAGACAACATATCATACTACGCACGTGGTGGAGCTTGTTTTCAACCCATAAAGAGCTTTCTTATTAAGCTTGGATAGTGGTTAGGTTTGTTTTCTGATCCACAAATCCGTTCGTTGGCTAACTAAACTTCTTCTCGCAGATTACCATTAAAATACCAGTTCTTCACGTTCACGATTTGTTAGGATGACCATGTTCATGTGTGCAGGGCAAAAGCTAAGAAAATTGTATAGCATCTAATATGCACGGAAGCAAATGGACTCTTCGAAATCAATTACCTCCTTATTGGTAGATAAACAGTTTGCGACCAAAACCGAGCTTATTTTTAGAATACTCTAGCTCATCAAGTTTAACCGTATAGGATCCACTTAAGAGATATGACACAATGCTTTGTCAGGAGGAGGATCAAATGTTCCCAAACTAACAGAGTTCAAAGTCATGAAGTTCCTCTTGCATAGCTTCAATCCAAACATGTTTGGGTTAATGCTTCTTGTAGTTCTTGGGTTTCAACTGATGTTTAGGAGGCATCTTAGTAGCCAGTATAAGGCTTGTTCATGACGTTGGAGTCGTGTGGAAACTGGTTCTTGTCAAGAGCACCGATTTTATTCTCTAGTGGTTGGATCCTTCATCCATTTACTATTAGTGTTCAGAAATTGGTGATCGGGATGCACAATTGTCATGACTTACGTTTGATGAAGATTGATCAGAAGGAACTTCTGGAATTGGAATACCAAGTACGGAATCGCTATACATGTGTGCAACTTCAATATCATGATTATCTTCTTCAACATCATGAGAAATAATAGGATTTTGAGTTCCTTGTGTTGTAGGAGAGTTACTTGGTGAATCGATGCACTTGATCAACTGTAGTTGATGAAGGTAAACCAGTAGATTCCCGCATGTTAGGTGCAATGCTTAGGGAATAGGATACATGACTTCTGGTGCATGTAAATCAACATAAGGGTTTATCAAACATTGGTTGAAACATAAAAAATCCAGTCAGATCTCGTCGGTGGTACAAATGGTTGTTGAAGGAGAAGGGTTTGGACGAGTCCTGAACTGATTGATACAGGAGTCATTTTCATGAACGAGGCGTATAGTCCTGACTGCTGGTTCAGAAGCCATCGCGGTAAGCTCATCAAATCAACGTGAATGGTTCCAATTATTCTTCTGGTATGTCTGTTGTAAATCCGGAAATCTTTCTTTCTGTTGTGGGGGAACATATCCAATGAAATACCAATATCTGCCTTTGGTTGTAACTTGCCCAAATTCTCTACTATCATTCGTTGGGTAGACAAAGTTTTTGCACCCAAACACATGTAGATATGATAGATCGGGAGGTTTGGCCGCTGCAAAAGTATTTGGTGTTTTACCATGCGACGACGTATAATGGAAGATTTTGGGTTATAACAGTGCTTGTGCAACCGCTTCGGCCCATAGGAATAATGGTTGCTTTTGCATAAATTACATAGTGCGTGCTTGCTTCGATTAGCGTACGATTTTGTCTTTTCTTGTTTTTTTTTTTTTTTCAAAAAAACACACGTTTTGCTGTGGAAGATGCGTGCAAACTGATGTTTCATGAGAGAGAGATTCATCTCTCATAATATTCACGCAATGTTATGATTTAACAAACTCAGTTCCATTATCTGTTCTGATGCGTCTGACGGTTTCCTTAAAGTCGTACTTGGATATCCTTCAAAAAGTGACTAATAAAGCTGGAGCTTCATTTTGATCGCAGCATTGTACCCATGTAAATCGTGAGTAGTCGTCGACTATAACGTGGGATGTACTTCTTTCCATTTTGGACACTCCGCGACACGCATTGGCACACATAGATCCATATGCAACAGATAGTGTTTTCTTGATGGTATCTTCAGATTTGGGTTGTGTGGGGTTTCATTTAGAACTTTTGCCTATTGCACATGCGGAAAATTAATGATCCTTTTCAAACTTGAAGCTTTAGGGAGACCTCGTCCAAGTCCATGTCTTGCCAGATGAATTGATAGAATCCAAAGTTCAAATGAGAGAGTCGACTGATGCCTTAACCAAGGACTTGGTTTTAGACGCCTTGACAATAGTCAATAGGAGAGGATGCCATCTAGATTCCCAATGAGAGAGAGTATATGAGGTATCCCCTCGAGATCTCGTCAATAAACAATCAACCACCTTCTAGATTGCGAATGAGCAGTGTGTTGACGAAAAAGCCACTTCAAGATCTGGGAATCACAGAATTGTCCCATAGGAAAATAGGATTATGCCCATGTCCCTCACGTAATAAACCCTTGAGATAGTAACATTTCCACCAATTCTGATTGTATCCAAAACCCATTATCTTTGCAACTTGGATATCATTTCCGAATTTTAACTGTAGTACCCAGATTTACTCACGAAATGGTGAGCTGAGAGCGTTCTCCGAGTCATGTGGCTATTTCGAGTCATCCGGAATCCATAATACCAGAGGACGATTTGGACAACCTGCATTCAATTCAAAGAAGTAGACTGGAATACTGGTATTTGTAGATCCCCATGATTTATGGGTTCCTTTTTGTTAGCTGAACATTGTCTGTAAACCTTAGTTTTGCTAACAGGCTCAGAATTTTTATTCTTCCAGGTTTCCGTGAGTTATACCAATTTAACCACAGGTTTGGGTGATTCAGAGTCTAGAAACTATTGGTTTTCCTTAGAAGGCACTTTTCATTTAGTAGTGGTATTCCTATTAAAGGGCACGTATTTTCCTACAATAGTGAAGGTTTCCGACCGGTAGGTCTCAAAATATATACTATTGTGTTAAACACCTTTCTTGTTGGTTTCCAAATTCTTTCTTAGAATTTTTCTTTTTTAGATTTTAGCACGAGATTTCACAACATTTCACAGCATTAGATACACACAAGTTATCTGAAGGCATGCAAATCAATCACG
This sequence comes from Tanacetum coccineum, assembly GCA_026074375.1. Classification (NCBI taxonomy): domain Eukaryota; kingdom Viridiplantae; phylum Streptophyta; class Magnoliopsida; order Asterales; family Asteraceae; genus Tanacetum; species Tanacetum coccineum. The sequence goes on along the minus strand of BQNB010056122.1, from coordinate 28,862 downwards.
GTGATATACAGACATAATCAGAAATTATCTTGTTTCCTTGTGATTCTGCACATACGCGATCCTATGAACATTACATGTACCGTTCTTTTTATTCAAACTTAGATTTTAAACGTTCCTAGGTGAGCTTCTACTTTATTTATTCGAATTACTACTTGGGTTTGCAGAATCCCTAATCCAAATTTTTACTTTTTGGTATTGCCTTGATGGCTGTGGATCCGCTAGTTGAAATGTAGAAGTCTTACTCCTGTAGATGCAACACACGGCTTATTAGAACTATGTTTGAAGTCGAGACTGGTTTTCGTGTTTTCTGTGGGGAAATGTGAGTGATTCGGCAATCCAACTTTCTTGTTCTTTTTCCTCGGTATGACCTCAATGAATTGAGGACCCAAAAATTGTATGATGATAGGGCATATGATCTACTTATGTGTGAAAGAAAATCCTGAATGACTTTGGTATACCTAAAGGCAGACTCTAAAAGTGAATCTTGAGGATAATTTGCTTTTACATGTTCGACTATATCCCTAAGGACCAAAGCTTCTTCCTGGGTATGCTTATATATGAGGAACTATGTGAGCAGAGCAGTCCTTTTTTTTTTTGTTTTTCATTCTAACTATTTGGGTGTGATTGGTTCCATGTTATCCTTAGACACGTTTGGATCAACAGAGTGGGTCACAGTATACTTGTTATCTATTGTTTTTCCTTTAAGTTTCCTTAACTTATTTTTTAGGGCTGCTATTACCAAACCTTGTTCCTGAAGTTTTGCTATTTTAATATCAAAATCATCCCCAGACTTTATATTGACTGTTTGATTAACGCATCAACAATGTTCTTTTGATTGAAACACGTTTTGCTTAATCGAGTCATAACAGTTGCTTATAAGTCTGTTTCAAATGCTTACATTCTCTTGTAACAAGTGTTGTCAATCTATGTTCATTTCTATGTTAAGTGTCTCTATTTCATCCTATTCATTTTGACTGAACTATCCTCCACTTTCCTTTTTTAGGACTTAATTTGCTCTTTCAAAGTGACAATGACTGTGTCTTTCGCTTTAGACTGAGCTTTCAATTAACTTATATTCGAACAACTGAGTAAAACTCGGAGCATTTTGATTTAAAACACTGTTTCTCTTGTTTGAAATAATTTCTTGATTAAGTTGAGAATCAGCTTCCACAAGTGATTTGCAATGTTTTCAAGAGTTTGTAAAACACTTGCAAAGATTTATCGTAAGTTTCTTTATCAACAAAATCTTTTTTTTGCAAGCTCAGTCTTCGTGTTCGAGACACTTTTGTCTTCCGTCACAGTTTCACCACTTGCATTCACAGACAAATTCACAACAGTCTTTACAATATCCTTATCAATAGCTTGTGCCAAGAGTCGTTCATTTTCACTCAAAACTTGATTCATTTTAACTTCGAAAGTTCTGGACTCCAAGCGATGTTGTTCGACAGCCTGTTCCATTTGATAAAAGACTTTTTGGACATCAGCAAGTTTGTTTCCAACCAAGTATTGTTCGAATTTCTTGAAGATATCTTGTATTTCTTTTATAAACGGATTGATTTTCATCTCGAAAATCAAGCCTTTGTATCGTTCCAAACCCCCTCGTGACCACTCAGTGATTGCGTCCATTGTGGCAGTGGTTCTTTCTTTAACAACCTGATCAAAGCCAGTAAGATGGCGTTTAAGCTTTTTCAAGCTAGTATTCACCATACTTACTGTAGGAAGTTCTTTTGGAACCTCTACTATGACGGTTGCGGAAGAATGAGATGGGTACTTAAAGCTGGACCGAAAGTTCGCTTCTCCAATAGGCATGTTTCATCTATATAAATTAGGTTGTTCGACAAATCGTTTGTAGTACTCATTATGAAGAATATCTTTAATTAAATGGTTTAGTGTTCAATTTATGTTTGTCTCGAACAATGGATCTTGGTTCTTCTCAAAAGCTTTTTTGAACGAACTCTCTTCACTAAGAGCTAATGTTTTCATCAGAATCAAGGAACCACATAGTATCCTTTTTTAAGAATGGTTTTTCCCCGTCATACAGCTTTGGCTTTGACTCCCGAGCTTTCTTCAGACAAAATGGTTTTTCAAAAACGGATAGCTTGTTTCGAGGAGAATGATATTCAAATTTTGGATTTAGTTATCATATGACAGTTTGCGAGATTGACCTCTTTTGAAAATGATGTTGTCAAGTTGCTTATTTTCCTTTTCTAAAAGCTATTTCTCTATCAATATTTCTGTTTCTTACAATTTTCAAAATCATTTTTTGAGTTCAGAAACTGTTTCATTAAAACAATCTTTTCTTGCACTTCGTTCGAATAAGATTTTGCTTTAAGGAAGTTACAATCTCAGCAAGCTGTTTCATTTGACCCTGAAAAACTTTTTTCATTTTTTGCTTTTCTTTCAAATCTTTAAACCTCTTCTTTGTATTGTAGCTCGGTATTCAAAGCTTTATTATTACGTGGTTGCAATCGGGTCACTTGGGTACTAATTTGGTTCAAAATAACATAGAACATTATCAGGACATTTGTTGAGCGGAATGAGGTTAGAATTTGCTGATCAGGTTTCCTGTTGTGCTTCACTCCGTTACTGAGAATAAGGAATGATATTGTATCATGGTTTTTATCAGTTTCTGTTTGACTACATCATATGGGACTGTTTTAGACGCGTCATTATCTGCTCATCTTTGATTGAATAAGTATAGTTTCAGATTATCTTGATTGGTGTACCTACAGTGAGTGCATTGAGCATTTTGAGAGATTGGCCAACGAGAGCAATCTTGGCTGAGTTGAGTTCATCACAACATCAAGGCATAGGCATCCAGATCATCGCTTGTTATGGCAGCATTGTGGGTTCTATGACATGTTGTGAGAGGTTTGAATTCAGGAAGTCCTGGAATCTGCCAAAAATGCTTTTCTTCCTCTGTTAAAGCTTGACCACCTTGCTTGAGCTTGAAACCAACACACTTTTCCGTTTAAAACCATGTTTCATCCCTTTTCATTTTGGGGCTTAGTGAATGCTTGGCAATATGACCCTCCCCTTTGCAATTGTAAACAAATAACAGTCCGTTTGGTTCCCCGGGTTGCTTTACCACTTGGCACCAGTGTGTATTTTTATTGTTGTTCCAGCAGCATAAGTGGTTTGTCTCCCTTGAACTGGTTGCATAGTCACTTTTCCATCATAAATGGTAGCTTGTTGACGAGGGTTTTTGGACGAAGTCCTTAGCTGATTTGTTGGTAGTAGGATACGAGATGTGTAAACTAGTAGTTTAAGAATAACATCATGTGTATTAATTGCGTCAATTGGATCATCCCCATATTCTGGAACACTGGAACAAACTAGGACTGGAGTCTGGTTAGGAAAAATAGGTTGTTGCTAGTTGATAGGTTATGGGAAGCATATTCCATAACTGTGGGAATTGATGGTTCGTTAAAGAATAAACGTTGTGTGTGGACGGTTGGATGGATTGATAATCATTTGTTGGATAAGTAATTGAAAGAGGTGTTGATTGATTGGTTGAGAATTGTTGATGTTGATAAGGTGTAACAAACTGTGAAGACTGATATGGTGAAACGTGATGTTGAGATAGAGACTGTGGGTGAGTGGGTAGATGAGATTGATAAGCTGGCTGAGTTTGATTGTTAATCGGTGAGATTGAGTTGCATACTAAGAAGCAGGACGGATCAGGGTCTGGTTTGGTTCATGCATCATGGAATCTTTTATTGCATGTCGTTCTTGTTGTTTTGTTGCAAATGTTGCATGAAGGTTGATCCAACATTGGTTGGTGTGCATGTCTTTGACTAGTTTAACATCAGTAACAAATTTGCGCCATTATCAGGAAGATGAGTGTTTAAGAACTTGGCTGTTCACTTGAAAACTGCTTCCACGGCATCTTGTAAATGTTCATAATCATTGAGTACAGAGTGAACCTCAAGTGTACTCATGTAACGTCTCTCCTTTATTGTATAGTTTTATCCTGCGGAACTTATCAATTTCATCATACAGCTTGGACTTCACGTTCTTGTTTGGGGTTAATGATCGTTACTTGCATCCAGCTAAGTTTAATCTTCTCCCATGATCCTTCTACACGTTGTTGACTCTACAAGAGCATAGATTTCAGTTGGTTTGGTGGTTGGCCTCTCTGGGGGAGAATGATTTGTTTATGCTTTGATGTCGCAATCTGCTTTTCCTTTGACAGGCTCTCAGATGGAGTTTGCTCAACAATTCACTTTAGCCTTGGTTACTCCGTCTCAGTGAGTGGAGTTTATTGGAACGTGATGGGCCAAACAATAAACAAGGTGGTCACTTTCTTCAACAAATGCAAGTATCATTCTTCCATGGGGGTCTATCACTTCATCCATAAAAGTGGCATACTGATTTTCCTATGATTCATACAAGTGTTTTTCAAGCATTGGTGGTTTATTGTTCTCTCCAGAGAGAAGTGATTATTTATCTAGCAAGAGACGTCCTTTGTGATATCAAAGATTACAAAATTGATTGATCGTATCCGGGGGTTAGTAGAATAGAAATTGTGTTTGGTTAGTGGAATGTTGAGTCTTGAATTAAAACTACAACTGGATTTTACTCCAAATTTGACAAATACCGGGAAATGGGAAGACAATGTGGTTTGTTTCACGGGAGTTACAAGTCAAAGATATAATCCGTTATAATTTACGATTGAGGTTTCGTTTTTTAAAGTTTTAAACTAAATTTGTTTTTCACGGGTTTCGGTTCTCTCGTTACGATACGATACTTAGTTTCGATCCTCTCGTTCGTCCGCTGTTCGGTCTTCTCGTTCTTGGTCTCCTCAAATAAGGGAAAAACACTCGTTTTTTTTTGGTTTCCATTTTCAAACTAGAGAAAAACACGCTCGTTCGATTCTAACTAGAACGTCACCTCGTTCGATTTAAATACTAGAAGTTACTCGTTTTCGTTTGACCTGCTGAAGCTTCTTGTTTCGGTTCACTTCATCCTATGCACACTGCTCGTTCAGGCTCCTCTCAGTTCGGTGTTCTAGTTCGTTTCTCTGGTTTGATCATAGTTCGCATTCCCTTGTTCGATTTCACTAGTGTCGATTCTAACTAGTCATCGAAATCCCAAATTATCAAATCTCAAAAACGACACGATTTATTTTTATGGTTTTTTTTTAGCAAAAAAAATCTTTGTACAACCTAGTATTACTAACCTTTATAGGAACATTATAAATTTTAAAAATGAAAACTTTAATGTTTTTAAGCCAAAAAAAAAAAATTTTTTTTATCTCTTTAATTTGCTCTTTGTAAAGGTTCCTTGAAAAACATCAAATCAAACCACAAAAATCTATAACCACACCACTTACATGGCTCTTGTGATACCATTGAACGTTTTACTTTAGTAATCATTTATAGATCAACCAAGAAAGAACAATATAGTGAATATGTGGGTTGGCGTTGGGATGATTAGAGAAAAACTTGGATGGAATAAAGGATAAATGTATATAATGAAATGTTGTGGAAAATAACAAATGGAACAAACCAATTCCTCTCAAGACTTGTGAGGAGTTTCCTATGTCTATTTTTTATCTACATGGGCACTGGCCATGGTATGGTTGGGTCTTTTTTTTATTTTCTCCCATGGGCCTTGGGCCGGGACTAGATTTATAATCATAATCCTTTGTCCTATACTACTACGAGTGAAGATTGTTACAACTTTGGAGTAAGTTGGACCGGACACTTTTCGTGTTTTCCAACAGTGTTTAACACGGTGAGGTCGACAAAGTCAGTTTGTAACAAGGTCGATAAAACCACCATAATAGGTTATTAGGTGATTTCTCTAAGTGTTTGCTTCTTGAACTTATCTATTCCTTACTAAGCAATTAGGTTCTTCTCAAAATGATACAGTTTAGTACAATGCCCCAAGTTCTAACGTCTATTAGATAGTACGGAACACTCAATATTTTGGTGGATGGCATTTTGATAGTATATTGATGTGTGATAAAACACACATTCTTATATCACCCTAGAAAATACTTAATATTATTATTTTTATATAATTCTGGACTAAATGTCACTATATATAAATATTATTATTCACAATGCTTTAATATATATTAATCCATATTGTCATTTCTAATCTTCTTTTACTTTTTGCTTAATTATTATTGATATATGTTTGTTTGGTGTTGTTATGTTCTCGCAGGTTTGTAATTATTTTTTTAAAGGATTGAATTGAAAATGAAGGCATAATGAAGCTTTCGGTCAAGATTTGAAGGACGTTTACGCATTTTTTTCCAAGATCAAGACGAAAGCTCATTATTATATATCTATATGCATGTCATTGGTAAGAGAACAATAATCGAGTTCAAATGGTTTGCTTTCATCTTTGATTGGGTTGCCCTTACGCCTTCTTAATGGGTCAGACTTAGAACCATATTTATTATATGATCAATGACCCACATCAGCTATTAATGAACAAGTAGCCATGAATTCTCTGCCCAAAAGACAAAATCCAACCAGGCTCTCCAGCCCACACGAATACTTTGCCATTTATAGAATTGCAAAAGTGGCAGGACTCATGTTATAAAGATAATGCTCCAAGTTCAACAAGTGGGTACTAATGATTTAAATGAAACGAACAGCTGGGATGAAAAAGAAAAAAGAGACAATTTTCATTATATCTTATCTTTCTTTTGTTTTTTAAAGCGTAGATGTAGCAGCAGATCGCATAATTTCTTACCTCTCGTTTTCTTTTTTTTCTTTTCATCTTTTCACTTTCGTAGGTTAGATTTAGTTTAGCACTAGATATGAGTAGAATATAGTTTCTTTCGGTTTCGTTTATCAAAGATTTCGTAGCGGTAATAGATTATATTTCGAGCATATGGTAGATCTTATTTCTTGGTTTCGTATCAGCTTATTGTAAACGATTTGAGCTTAATGGTATGAAGTATGATGCTGTTTTAAAGCTTATTGATTTAGCTTATTATTCTTGTTTGGATTTTTTTCTTTCGGCTTATTTAGATAGTAAGCTTCTCGTTCAGCTTATTTTCTTGAGCTTATTTATTTGATAAGGGGTAAATCTAATAAGCTATTATTAGCTTATCAGATTTGTTTGCTTGTTAATTCATACGCTCGTTCAAATAAGTCTTCAATATAAGTTTTTGAATTAAGCTTAATGTCGAATAAGCTCTTGTTTAAGGGTTATTATTTCTCGGCTTAATCTCAGATTTTGGATAAGCTTTACATAGTTTTTTTCGATTGGAGTATTAAGCTTACACACCAAATAAGTTTTAGGTAGTTGTGGCTTATTGGTTCAGATTAGTTTAAATTTGTTTTGAGGTATTAAGGGCCGTTTGGTTAGCTTATTAGTAGTTTTCTAGTTATAAAAGTTTCTTATCTAGTCTCGGCTTATTGTTAGTTGTGTTAGAAGCTTATTTTCCTTTTAGAGTAATCGGTTTGAGTTTAGAATTGCTTATTTACTTGTTTAGGTATCGATATAATAGAGTCAATTTAGAAGGTTATGTCTCGGTTTGACTTGTCTCGGTTTGACTTAACTTTGCTTATTATGTCTTAACCTTTATTGTCTCTTTTGGATCAAATTGGTTCATCTCATATGGCGAGGAGCTTAAGGGTTCATAAGCTAGTTTGATTTTTCTAGCTTATAGCTTTATTAAGTTTTTATTAAGCTTATAACTAATAAATTTTAATACTTTATTACTTATTCAGTAAAATAAAAGCTAATAGAGAAATAAACTAGATAGCTTACTTAGTTTATGCAATCGGGCAGTTCTATTTCGTTATCGGATCATCACTCGGGTTCTACTTTCTTTTCTCTTTTTCATCTAGTAGTGTAGTTTTATTTAGCTTAATTTGTCTTTTATTGCTTAACCGTTTATTATGATTAGCGAATAGTTTTTAGTATGCTCTTGTTTTTATGTGACTCATGGTAGTGAGTTAGAGTGGATTAAAAAGGTACTATTGTGATTAATAATTTTGGATTATTTCAGATTTCTTATTTTGATATTTCGAAAGATAAAAAGCTGAGTAATAATCAAACATCAAATCTAGTAATTAATACTTTTATAAGATATCGTTTTCAAAATAGACCAAAGTCGTGAGATAATAATATTTTTACGGGTGTTAATTCGTCATCATTTTAAAGTAATTTGTACCAAAACAAAGGCTTGTTTTATTATCTTTTTATTTCAAATGTTATTGATCTTTTCATCACTCTGAACAAGCATATACTGTTTTAGTTAATCTTGTATTATCTTTTGCTTATTATTATATGAAATAGTGTAAATTCCAAAACCAAACACAAAAGATAATCAAGCATCAACGATAAAACACTATACGTATACTCAATTCAATTCTCGCTGGGGATAGGATCTTGGACGATTTAATTTTTTACTTTCCTATCAGTGATTCTTTTATATCTAACGGATACTTTGTTATTATAATTCTTATCGGGCTAGGACGTATTTTTACGATATCAAAATGGTGTCGTTGCCGGGGAGATTTGTAAAGATTGTTGCGTGGGTTTCATTGTTAGAGCCGTTTATTTCATTTTTTCGGGTTGGTTATGTTAGTATTTTTTATATTAATATTATATATTCACAAATATTAGTTCTAATTTTATTTTATTTTCCATTGTCTTTATATTTTGTTATATAGATCTTGTTTTTTTGCTTTAGTCGTTTGTTATAGATTTTTATTTTTATTTAGTGTTTTTAATGGGTTAATTTAAAATTTTTATTAAGATACTTTTTTGTGTTTTTTTTATGTTTGGTTATTAAATACGGATATAAATAAACTTCCCGAAAAATAGGTTATTTTTGGCACTATCTTGTTACAATGCGAATCTATCGGTACATATTCTACCCATAGATGGCTATCAAAGGATCACACTTGGATTTACTTGTGGTGTGTGTTTGTGTGTTGTTGCTTGTCGAGTGTACTGTTGCGTGAGGTTTTGGCATTTTGGCATTTTTGGTGGGGAACCTGGGAGTGGCGGCAGCGGGAGGGGTGGTGTTTAGGTGTTGTGCTTTGTGTGGCCGGGGTGTGTTTTCCTTTTGCTGAGTAGTGACAGCCGCTTCTAGAGGGGGATTGGGAGTGGCGCAGAGGCGACGGTAGATGTGTGGGGATGGAAGGTGGCTGGGGAGCGGAGATGTGGTAGGGTTGGCGGATACGTGGGGGGGGGTTTGGGGGGGGAGGGGGTGGGATGTGGGTGTGGGCGGAACGGGGTGGAGGGTGATTTGGGGGGGGCGGTAGGGGGGCGGGGAGGTGGGAGGGGGGGGGGGGGAGGCGGATTTGCGGGGTGGGGGGAGGGGGCGGGGGTGGTTAATGGTGCGGGGGGGGGGTAGGGGGGGTTGGAGGCGCGGGATTTAGGGTGGACGCGGGGGGGGTGAGGGGGGGTTGGGGGGGAGGTCGGGGGATGTATTGTGGTATTTTTTAAAATGGATATTTTGCTCCCCCGACCTAATTCTATTAAAAAAAACAAACTACCACTCTATCAGGGCTGAGTTTCTGTTTAGGAGTTTTGTGTGCTTTAGTCTGTGCCAACAGGTTTCTTCAGTAAGTTCTTATGGTATGGCAGAGAATATGGTGCGTACATGTTACAGAGTTTAGATTGTCCAGTTTATCTGTGCCCACTAACCCGATCTGGCAATCGGTGGATATTTCTGGGTTGTTTTTGTAGTTTCGTGGTGTATGCGAATTCGCAGGGGCCGGAAATATCTCCGGCTAGTTATAGTTATATAAGTTTGAAGTAGTCAGTTAAGTTTCGTGGTTAATTTTAATAAAGTAGGGTTATTTATGTTTCCTGCTTTTATTTCTAATTTTTATGTCTTGTGTGTTCGATAACACTTGAATGTTCAGCTTGACAGGGCGCGGACGAGCGGTTTTTTTTTATGGTTGGGGGTTTTTATATTTGAGGTTTAGTGGTGTTTTTTTTTTAGGACGGTTTTTTTTAGGGGTCCGTTTTGTGTTAAATTTTTTTTTAAAATCTTATCAATTTTATTTAAATATCTAGGTTTATCTTATCTATGTTTTTATTATTCTTCCGAAACCTATGACTACTAAAACCTCTATTGTCAGTCTTAACCTTAATTTCTATACGGGAAAGAAAAAAAAAAGAAAAAAAAAAAAGAAAAAAAATAAATAAAAAAAAAAATAAGAAAAATAATAAAAAGGAGAAAAAAAAGACGGCGGAGTTTTTGGGTTTTTGGTGTGGGTTTTTTTGGGTTTTTTTTTTTTTTTTTGGTTTTTTTTTATTTTTTTTTCGGGGGGGTTTTTTCGGGGTTTTTTTTTTTTGGTGGGTTTTTTTTGGAGTTGTGGGGGTTTTTTTTTGAGGTGGTTTTTTTGAGCCTGCTTGGTGGGTTTTTTTTTGGGGGTTTTCCCGAGGGGTTTGGGAGTTGGGTATTTGTTTTTGAGCGGTGTTCACTTTGTCTTTCGGCGCGTTTTTTTTTTCTTGGTTTTGTTTTATTGTGTTTTTTTTTGTTTGGGTTTTGGGGGTTAATGATTCTGAGTTAGATAATTTGTGGGGTTTTTTGTGTAGTTTGGTTGGGTTTTTATATATTTATATTTTTGAGTTTATTTTTATATGGTTTAAATTTATTTTATTTAGTTCAGGGTAGGTTTTGGGGTGGGCGGGTTTATGATTGAGAAAATTTTATATTATTAATATAGAAAACTATGAGGGTTTTTTTTTTTTGTGGTTTTGTGGCTGGGTAGGGGTGTTTTTTTTTTGTTTGGTTTTTGGGGGTTTTTTGTCTTTTTTAGCCGAGAGGTTTTGGTGTGTGGTTTTTTATTTTTTTGGTTTTTTGCTTTTGGTATTTTTTGGTTGTTGTATATTTTTCTGAAGGGGTTTTTTATTTTTTGGTTTGGGTGGTGGCGTGGCGGTGGGGTTTTTTGGTTTTTTTTTTGTTTTGTTTTGGTGGGGGCGGGGTTGTGGGGTTTTTTTTTGGGGGGGGGGGGGTGTTTTTGGTTTTTAGCGGTTTTGGAGTTTTTGGTGGTTGGGGGGGTGTAGTGGTGTAGTTGTGGGAGGGGGGGTGGGGCGTGGGGGTTTGTTTGCGGGGTTGGTGGTGGTGGGTTTGTTGGGCCTGGGGTGGGTGGGGTGGGGGGGGGCGGGGTGGTGTGGGGGGGTTTTTTTTGGTTGGGGGGTTTGTTGGTGTTTCCCGTGGTGTGGGGGTTTTTAGCCTGAGAGGATGGAGTCTTTTGAGATTTCTGGGCACCCCTCGGTGTAGAGTTGGTTTTGGTTGGGGTTGTCTGGTTACGACAACTCGGGTGGGGTTTGGCTTGCCACGGCTCAGGTTTATGGTGTTGGGTTGGTTTGTTTTTGGTTGGCGTTTTGAAATACTTTCAAATTCTTAGCACTCGGGTACCTTCGCTTAGCTAAGTAATAAAAGTTGTAATAGTGCGATCTTTTTCGAAAACCTTAAGTAAGGAGGGATTGATGTCCGATGTAGTACCTTTACCTTTTAGTAGGAAAAACGTAACTTTACCAGTATGATCCGATTCTTTTTTTTTAGATCGTTTTTTAGTTTGGTTATTTTAAGTGCATAATGTGACTTTTTCTTCTCTCGAGGTTTATACTGGATATCGGATTCTTATACTTAGGCGTGGTTACATCTTCCTTCATGACACTTAGACTTATTAGACACATTTTTATTTCGGTCGTACTGTCTAATTTAATGGCGATCCGCATATAAACCTGCATATCGTGTATTTGGTTTGATTATTATCTTCTTTTAGGATTTTTTAAATTTTTTTTTTTTTTTAAAGCAACTAGCATTAATGGTAATGGTTGTTCTTGTTTAGGGGGGTTTTTAAACCCTCAGCTTCATAGAGGACTTTATCCCATCCTTAACCGGCTTTTTAATGGCAATCTTACACTAGTTAGTCTACCTTGTCTAAACTCTATCCATGGGGAAAATCTGGAACGTTACTTGACACGTTTACTTGTTATGTCTTTTTTTTGAATTGAATCTAGTGTCAATTGATAATTCACACATTCGATCAATTAATAAACCATTGGGCAATATCCAATTAACACTAGTTCAAGCCCGACAAAAGCGTTTTATTTCCCCCGAATAACGAGACCGAACGTATAACAAATACGTAATAAAAAAGGCGTTTTTGTTGTTGAAAATTATAAAAAATGACCGATATGTAAATTAGCCTATAATCAAAATAATAATAACTGTAAATAAACTAAAGCTGGTTAACGTAGATATTAATCCTTAGACTCGTTATTTGTAGGATAATTTTGTGTAATATTCTATTCTAGTTGTTAATATAATATATAAATTACTATTTGGAGGCTAGAGCCTTATACCCGGAATTCTAGAATCTTACGGAATTCTAGCTAGTTCTACTTGGTCCGCTTCACTATATCCTGTGGATTTATGGACATTGACTGGTTCGCTTACGCGGGGGTTCGCTTGCGCACATTCAAATGCGACCTGGTTTGTTATAATGTATTTGATATGTTGTAGATTTATAATTTTCTCGATCCGTCTACACAAGCATCCTGCCTCTACGTTTTATACTTATTTTTATGATATAAATGACCTGTATGAAATCAGAGATTTGTAGTTTTAATACTAACACCACATTTTTACTTTCGGATCTTCTTTTGGTTTGTCGATTAGCCCGGTTGGGTGTTGCAGGTAGACGACTTTTCTGCTAGATTTAATTGTATTGAGATTGTGGTGTGTGCCTTGGGGGTGATGTTGCATATTGGGGGTATTCTAATGATTATTTACGAATTAATTTGATACCTATATATTCTGTACCTTACGTTTAATTTAGTAATGGATTACACACAGTGGTATTTTTTTTGTTTGGGGGGTTGTCTCATATGGAATTGATAACGTTGCCTTTCGATACCTCTGTTGATACTTTAGTGCTCTTTTTCTCCTCCTAAAAATAGATTTTTGTTGCAGGTTGTAGGTATCGAGGAAGAAGGAATATAGGATTTGAGCGGGAGATGTGAGGCAAATTTGATTTTTGCCACACCTTTTACCACTTCCTCTCTTAATCCTTTAAAAATCGGTTTTTTTTTTTGTTTTTTTTTTGACAGTTTTTCTATTTATAAGGTCTAGGAAATAGTCCTAGAAGGTGAAGTTGTTTTTTTTAGTATCGTGTATTTTTCGATTTTTTTTCGATACGGCCAGTATTCTAGTATTGCGATTCAACTGTATGATTGGGGATTGATTTTTGGTCGTTGTTATGTTTTAAGTTAGTTGGTTAGTAGTAAGGTAGTAAGTTAGGGACCCAGTGTTGGTTGTTTTTTTTGGAGTAATGTGATTTTTGGAGTCTGGGGTGTACTTGAGTTTTGAAGTTTACTGAGAATGTATGTAGTAGGGACCACGTTTTTACGTTTGTGGTTTTGATATCTTCAGAATATCATAATACTTTTTCTTGGATTAATTCGGCCGTATTGAGGTTCTCTGGATACAGCATGTTTGATCTTTATTCCTGTTGTAGTATTTCTGGTTGGAGTGCAGTGGCCACCTGATAACCGTATCTGATCGTTTCAGGCACTAGAGGCATCTGCTGAGCTAATGTGTGAATTTGGTATAGTATTTGGTGGGTGTGTGAATGTTGCAGTGGGTGGCTCTTGAATGCCGTTATTTCTCCTTGATTGCATTGATGGATTACGCAATATTGGTTTCAAAATAGTGAGTTATTTCTTCAAAATTATCTTCATTTATTTTAAGCTTCATAATGCGCGGGCTGGTCTTCTTGTGCGAAACTTTCACAAACTATCTCCTTTTATTTTACTGCAATTATCAAATATTAAACTGATTAAGTACATATTCTTTGCAATACTATACAAAAATGGTGTTGTTAATAACTTAGGATAATGATGCTATACAAATAGACGTTATTTGATCTTGTCATAATATAATATCCCCCCCCGCCACTGGTATCCTTCTGGGTCGCAAGTAGCCTTTGAAGTTTGTATGTAAGATGTCTAAATCCCTAAGGATATTTTCCGTTTTAATTTTTTTTAAAAGACTGTTAACTTTTTTATTTTATTTTTTTTTTTTTTTTTGTTCTTTTTTTTTTTTAATTTTTTAATTAAATGTTTTTGTTTTTTTTTTCAAATTTTTTTTTTTTTTTAAATTTTTTTTAAATGTTTTTAATTAATGTCGTTTTTTAATTTTTTGTTTAAGATATTGATTTTTTTTATTTTTTGTATTTTTTTTATTATTGTTTTTTGTTTTGTTTTTTTTTTTTATTCATTTGTTAATTTTTTGTTTTATTGTTTTTTTTTTAATGCACTTTTGTGTATTCTTTCTTACAAGGTCCACATTCCTAAAAAATAAAAACACCTCATCTAAAAATAAGGAGTATTGAAAAACTCTATTCACATCATCACTAATCGTTAATTTGTGCGGTTGTTTGGTTTTGTTTACATGTAAAACTTTTAATCTCAATCATTTGCTCTCGGGTTTGATGTTTGACGGAGGTTTTTCTATATAATCCTTAGGGATATTGGTCTTATAGGAAGTAGGAATTACACATATCCACCTCCTCTTAATAAAAAGCCGAAGGATGGAGTAGTAGTAACATGTGTTATGTTATTAGAAAGGTTAATTAATGTTTTAAAATATTTTGGGTGTTTTTTTATAGCGGTTTTTGGTCGGAGTCGGTTGAGCTGGCGATCCTTCTGTCACCAGATAGCAGTACCATTCCCAACAATAGGCAGAAGCTGGAAGCACAAATATGCACACATACTTAGGTCTCGTGTTATTTTGGTTTGCAGGTGATTTCTTTTTTTATTTGTATGTTTATTTTAATAATTATATATGACTTTTAATAATTACGTATCTCCCGTTTTATTAAAGTCAATTTTAATTGACTTACTATATCACGTTTTTTTATATTTCCGTATAATGTAATATTGACATAATAGATTATGTGTGTTCTTTGGTGTTTGTTCGTCACCATCACCATTCGAATTTAGTTAATTAACCAACGGTTTTAGGGATGAGTATGATATAGTAGGGTTAGGAACCTTTTTTCGGGGTATAGGATGATTTTAGGATGAATGAGCTAAAAACGTTTGATTATAGGTAGGAGGAAACCTTTTTTTAACTTTTTCAAACAGTCATATAAATATAAACCAATGGATGGTGGTACAAGACTATTGCATTCATTGGCCGTAACGACGGAATAGACATCCGAAATAGACTAAAAATAGACGCATTGCCATATTCGTATTATTTTGAATCCTCATTCGCGTATAAAATATCAGAGTGCCCGTGGGGTCTTATTCATCAGGTATGGGGATGGGAAGCTAAAAGTTAAATTGTTTGTAAAATACACATCAAGAAACAAATAGATTATGACCTTTAGATACAAGTTTGGCTAGACTCGTTTTTCCTTACCCGTCTACATGATAACAGACTACAACTATTTACATCGGTCTTGATTTATTGATAATAAATAATTTAAAAAATCAACCTTAAGTGTGGACTGTCTTCGTGGTCGCGTTACGTACGGTCATCTCCCAATATCATCCATAAACTTTTAATACTCTACAAGGAAAGTGGCGATAAATCTTTTCCACTTTGTACAGATACTCTACATTTCGGTGTTTTTTATCAAAAGTATAATCGATCCTTCGTGTAATTCTTTCGGTAATGCTCTTTGCGAAACCGATTATCTTCGAACTTTCTCTTCTTTTTGTTTGACAATTTTTTTTTCTCTTTTTTTCCTTTTTTTTTTTACTAATCTATACTTCAAATCTCGATGTTATGTAGTTTCTCCTTCTCACGATCATAATTATTCCGGTTAATTTCCTTCGTATATTCTTCGGTTTTTCGGATTCACCTTAAATTTGTGACGGCTAGTTTAAATCACCATGGAGGAATAATTTGACGCTTTACTAATATACATTTCATTTGCAATGTGGTGTGTGCGTGTGTAAAATTACTTGCGGTATATTTCTAACCGCACCAAAGATGATAATGACACATGGACTCAAGGAGAAATACAAACTTTACATTTTTTTTTTTTTTTTTTTTTTAAGAACATTACTTTCAGGCAATGGTAAATTAAACTTTAATTTCTAAACATGGTTAGGTTAATAGGTGTAAGTAGTGTTTATCGAAACCAAATTGTTGGTGTTTTGGTGGTTAAATTCCTAAAGGATTGACCCCTTCTACGGGTTGTTCTAGTGGATCATTTACTCCAAGATGAGTATAGTGGGGAAAAGGGTTTTTGTTTTTGTTTAATAGGAGGTTTAACAAACCGGTTTGTAGTAGTTATTAAGCAATCATGTAAAGGCGGATTTGGGGTTGTAATCCTTAAGATTTAATAAATTTAAACCAAAGTTACTCCATTTAATTCCATCATAATACTCATTATTTGGTTTATCGAGTTAGTATTCGAATGTGTGTTGTGACTTTACCCAAGCAAGTTCTATCTTTCCTAAAAGGTCTACCTACATACCTGGGCACCCTCCACACTCATAATTTATTTATTTTGTGGAAATTTTTTTTGGAAACATTTGGAAACGGAAAAAAGGTTTATTTTAATTACAATATCTAAAACAAGGGTTATTGTGGTGCGGTTATGTTATCAAGTAGATTATTTTCACAAAGAGTATGCTTGTAAATTTTCTTTTTTAAAATAATTTGATATTTTTTTGATGCATAAATTTAGGCATTTTATTATGAAATGAAAAATAGGACAAGTTAAATGTTTTAGATATTAGAAAACGAACTCCTTGGTTCTCTACCCAGTGTCGTGTATTTTACCGTTTATTGTAGCTGTAGTTAATCATTTTAATGTATAATATTCTGGTAATGGGCAGGGCCGAGGGCCCCCCCCCGCCCCCCCCCCCCCCGCCCCCATTATATCCCCGCTCCCGGGTATATTAAAAATTTAAAACCCTATTTTTGGTTATTTTTAGAGGGGGTAATTATTAGCCCGGGGTATTACATATTTTACTTTGCCTCCGGGGGGTAGGCTCCGGGTATTTTATTAAGTCGGGTATCCGGGTATTAATTTATTTATGGTCCGCCGAAACGGGGGTAGGCCGGGTAATATTTTATTGTTTTGGGGGTTTATTTGGGGGTTATGGTTGGGCCGAGGGGTTATGGGTATGGTATTAATCCCAACGTGAGGTATGCCCACAAATGTACTACCAAGGCCATTAGGTCGCCGTTTGGTATATCAACTAATATAAATTAAGGCCTCTTCCATGCCTTGGTAAGAAGTGGTGTGGGTTGGTGTTGGGTGTGTGCGTGGTTAATGTTGGTTGGTTATTAGGGTTAATTGTTAGGTCATTTTTATACAAGTCACACTTTCTCTCACTAGAAAGATTTTCTCTCTAACTTTCTCTCTCTAGACTTGGCTAATCCATTTATCTTCCATTGTGTTATCTTTTCATTTCCAATATCCTTTAGAATTGGTATCAGTAGGCTCATGGGATGAGTTATTAGATCGTTTGTTGTCTTTGTGTATGCGTGTTTTAGAGCTTGGTTTTTTTAGATTAAAAAGTTGAGTTTTTTAGGAGTTGGTGTTTCCCCAAGGGTTTTAGCTCCCTTGTCTCTTCTTGGTTTCAATGAATTTCCGTTTGTATGGTTTCTTGTTGTTAAATAATAAAATTTTGCTTTTTGTAGTTTCTTATAGCCGCCTTCTAGTATTCATTTTGCAAAAAAAAGAAAAAGAATCCATGTCAATACGTTTTCATCATATAAGGGTGATTTTTTTTTTTGGTGTTTTATGGTGGTGTAGTTGGTTAGTGTTAAAATGTCTGTAACTCAATCGTATAATGCGATTTGGTTGTGTTTCTGCCTGAAGTGTTCGTAACAGCTTTGGGTTTCTGTTCTAGCGCGGTATGTCTGGAAAGAAAGTACACTGCTTCTGGCGGTTTTTGTCAGAGTCAGATCGTATAACTGTGCTAGCGGTTTGTCGTTTTCTGGCAGCGGTTTGTCTTATTAGGCTAGAGAGGTTTTGTCCAAAGTTATAGTAGCGGTTTGTCGTTAGTTTGTCGAGCGTTTACTGTAGCGATTTGATTTGGTTAATTGTAGCATTTTGTTCCGATGGCGGGGTCTTTTACTCAGGTTTTGAAGACTTTTTCTCATAGCGATTTGGGAGGAATAACAAAACACTATGCTATTTTCATTTCTCGTTTAGCGGTTTTTGGTTGTATAACTTTCTACTAGCGGTTACCCATTCTCTTTTCTAGTAGCGGTTTAGCTGTATATTAACTTCGTAGCGGTTTTTCACCCATTAGGGGGGTTTACTAAGGTATTCGGTTTGTTACAGGTTGTTGAAGATTTTTCTCAAGTGTCTTTTGGGAGGAATCAAATCCCTCTGTCCATTTTTCCATTCGCCGTCGGTTTGTGGTAGGTAGCGGTTTGGTATATATTCTTCATAGCGCGGTTTAGTGTTTTAGTGTAGCGATTTTTTATTTTTTTTTTGATTTGGACCAATTAGAAAAATGAGAACTAATCCAGTTGGTATTGGTACACTGTTTGCCATGTAGACTTTTGCTAAACTTGATAAACTGGTAACAATCTTTTTAACAAAAAACACTTAAACAAACATCACCATTGTTTTAACATATAATCGCTAATTATTGTTTTCGATCATCTAAGTCATTTCACAATTCAATTAAGTTTGCTCAATCTTTTTTGAAGATATCCAATGTGCCATGGGTTTCGTTTAATCCGTACCACCTATGCTTTGGTTTAGTAGGACTGACTTTACATCATCGGCAACAACGTATTTCGACGGTATTGTCAAGGGTAAAGTGATAGTAAAGAGAATGGCATAGATGTTATACTTAGTGGGATGTGGTGGTTGTGAACATCCTTGATAGTCGATGATGAAGGACCTTTTCTTAATGGGTATATTTCCAAAAACTTTGCTGTAGGGAAAAATGAAGGATGCCTTACATCTAGGGTCCAGAACGACCTTGTGGTCTTATTCTTTATGATCTTTCACCTTGAAGATAGAATAGGTTATTAAAAGATGACATTTCGGGCAATGGAATTCCTACTTCTAGGCGTTACGAAAGACATCTACACCCTTATCATTCTATTCACTGATGCAAAAGACATTTGGGGATATTGTGAAGATGCCTGGAAGGTTCGAATTAACAATGAAGATAGGGAAGGGAATAACAACTGTATGCATGACTTTGAACACTTCCGTCAGAATCAAAGGAGAAAACTATTCACGTCTAAATATGTTTGGTTTTCCAAACTCATCAGACATGTGAAACATCAAGATGTCCATGTCCAAAATGCAGTTTGAATTTAAATTTGGTTAATAACTTGTTGCTGAATGGGGTAGATTTGTAACAGGAGTGGAAACTTGAACAGAGGATAGATATGAGTGGGACTCCAACTTATGATCAGTTGTATGCTGATATCATGAAAAGCAAGCACGCAACGGCATATTGCACATATGAGAACAAAATGGATGTTTGGATCGATTCACTCAACACACTGTTGATCCTCTTCTGCCTTGATGTTAAATGTTTCAATTTAGCGTTAGTTGGTGGGGGGGTTTACTATTCACAATCATCCTACAACTCCACCATCACATATGTTTTACCACCAATTTATGACATCACTCATCTTGATTTGGGACTCTTCTCCAATGGAAACTTAATTGAGAACTTAAAAAAAACACTTGCCCTCTACTCACCCAATCATTACAAAACATACCTTCCTCAAAAAATAATCACTCGAAACTTCATCAAAATTACAAAGAACCAAGCCACAGTTCAAGATTGGCAGGGTTTTATTTGTTTTCAGGAATGTCCCAAGGGTCGACAGAATGGTTCGACAGTATAGGGGTCAGGGGATCAACTGCACGAGGTTGCAGGTGCAGCTGGTTTGGGGGAGGGGAAAGGGAGATGAGGTATGGTGAGCTCAGGGCGAGGCGAGCGTGTGAGCTCAGAGGGAGGTGACTTGGGGCGGTTGTGAAAGGGGGAGACGTGGGGGATGCGGAGCTGGGGGGAGCTCAGATGCGCGGGGGTGTGGTGTGAGCGGGGGGGCCAGAGCTGATCACGAGGGGGGGAGATGGTGTGGGGAGATGTTTGGGGGGAGCGACGGAGAGGCGAGTTGGAGGAGCTCAGAATGGCGGGCTGGGGTGGAGCTTGGACTGGTAGAGGACTGGGTGGGGGGGGGAGGATGAGGTGGGTGTGGCGAATTGGGTGACGGGGGTGTGAGGGGTGTGGGGGGGTTCGTGAGCTCGAGGATGCGGATGGAAAAAAAGTGGGGGTGTTCTTTTGATGGGGGGGTGTTCGGCGAGGGTGGGCCGGATGATGCTATGTTGGGTTTGGGGAGTTGGAGGGGGAGGGTGTGGTGGGTGGCGTGAGCTCAGAATGGGGGGGGGGCTAGAGCGGGGTGGCGGGGATGGAATAGATGGCGGATGATCGGGAGCTAAGTGAGGCGCACTTTTAGGGGGGGAGAGCTCAGAAGTCAGAAGAGTGAGTGTCAGGAGGGGGGGGAATGAGCTGATCGGTGGATAGGTGGGTGAGCTCTGGCAGGGGATGGGAGATCAGATGGGGGGCGAGGGGGTCGGGGAGAGCAAAAATGAGTGAGAGGATGGCGACCGGTGGGATGGGGGTGAGCTCAGAACCGGTGGATTGAGCTCAGAACAGAGTTGTTGTTGATTGAAAATGCAATCCAAGTCAAGCAAGGATGATTAAAGTATTACAACTGCAATGGTATGTATCGGCCAACATGGGATGGAGAATGCACTCAGCCTAACGCGAGTTCCACATAAACTCTAAATACTGTCAAAAGACAAGATCGTTGCTTAATGCCATGCTGAATAAAGTCTCAGGAGGAATGGGGTGGATTTGGATGTAAGAAACGTTGTTGGTTTATTGCATGTGGACAAGATTAGGTTGTTGTGTGAGGATGTGGCATGAGCAACAGGTTTTACGATTTTATTTTTAGCTCTCAATTGTGGATAATGTGTTTCAAGCATGATGATTGTGATGCATTTTGACTGGATGTTTGATGATGGCGCCCTTATGCACAGGATTTGTTCATGGCAAAAATCTTCTCTCTCATCCGCAGATCCTGTCTATGATGAAGCCAGTCCGTAATATGATTCAGACATTCTATCTGAGGTACAAGATCATGACAACTATCAGGATGTTGTTTGCGAACATCATGAAGTACACGAGATGCATGACACTGTACAACCAAACTACGTTGTTGACTCACATACTGATTATGCGAGTGATAGTAGTGTCCGTACAGTGATTAGTAATATGTTATGTATGCTCAGTTATTGTAAACGGACCAACGCATGTGTATATTAGTGTTCGTTGTACAAAGTAATGCATCTTCTATGCCAAATGATGCCTATATGATGATACTTAATGAAATGCATGAACAGTCGGTCCAAAGTGTCTCTGCGAATAAGCAGAACAAAGTAGTTAATGCATCATTTGGACCGCCTGATACTTGATCATAATAAGGAACAAGTTAACTGTATATAATGAAAGACGGGCCAAGTTTGAATTAACTAAAAAAAACTAAAAAGAAACAAAAGATATTAAGAGAAAATTAAGAATAGTTTTCATGATGTAATATATTAAGGATGGAAAATTCAAAAAAGGAACTTCATTTTGTAAAAAGAACTTTCCTCTTACCATCAACCATAACAAGTCAATGAGTAGAAGAGTAGTGGAGTTTACGTCATTGAATAAGGATTTTTAAACAGACAGAAAGAAAACAAATACCTGGAAGAATTTTTTAGCATGAAAGCTTTTTTACAAGATTTAAAAGAAAAGGTCGAGGATAAATTATACAAATAAGACCAGTCTCTTCAAACAGTTCAACATGTTGTGGTAAACCAAAGCCTTCTCGCTTTCTTTTATTCTTTGATGAACAGTAAAAAGAAAAGAAAAAAAAGGTTAGTTAGCTATTGGCTACAAGAACCATTATGCCTCTCATCCGTTGCAAAGACAAGTTCATGTTCACAGCTCTGCTTGGCTCTAATATTAATGGTTATGGGAAATTATCCAAAACCAATCCATGTTCCCGGTCATAGTGCACAATTTTCATTGAGGAGGAGGATTACCCTAGAGATAGCTGATGAAAGTGAATGAAATGAATTCACAACCAAGAAGGAAAGAGTTGTAATGATCAAAATGAAAAAGGGAAAAAGACCCTGAGTGTCCTAAAAAGAAACGGCTTAGTTGCACCACTATGATTACTCGAATGAGAATTATTTTGCGCCCTTTCACACCACAGAAAATAATTGACCGGTGTGGTGTAGATATTTGGTCCATAGGATAAATTGTATACAATTTAATTCTGGTATATGAGTTGTACAAAACTATAAATCATTGAAATGAATCCTATACAAAATAATAAAAATGTAACTTCTTAATTTCTCATCGATTTTTATGATTTTTGTATCGTGGGAATATCATATTTTTGAAACCACAAAACTAAATCTTGGTTTCCCACGAATTAGTGTTTTACCCATGGCTATATTTGTGGATAATTTACTCACGAATTACACACGATTAGATTTGTGGGTATTTTCGTGGTCACTTATGGTGTCTCACACAATATGTACCCACAAACATCGAAAGATCAGCTACCAACTATATTGTGGGTAAACATACCCATGACCTGAAAATTTTTTGGGTACAAAATTAGCCTCGAAGGTTATACCCTTGTATATAGGTTTGTGGGTGATCTGTGGGTACTAGCAAGTTACCCACGAATTTTGGTCTGTTAGCCACAATTTTTGTCCGTGGGTAACCAACAAATTTTTTGTAGTGAAATGACAATTTAATTGTTGTTTGCTTGTCCAAAGAAGTGTTTTATATTGCAACAAATTTTGAACTTACTGTATTTAGATTCACTGAAATGCATGATGCCCACACTGTTGTTCAAGCACGTTGTTTAAAACTTGAAGCAGAGCTTTCTAAATTACATGATAAGGTTCAAAAAGATGATCATAATGAATTAGTACATTTTTTCAATCTTGAGGTAAATCACTTAAATTTACAGTTAAAGTATCAAAACCTTAAAGAAAGTTTTAGAAACAACACATCTCTACCCGCTCGAGATGCTCCTGATTTTGACTTAGTCTAGGTAATTGAAAAAAATGAAAGCTTCCATTCAAGGAAAGGACAACGCCATCAAAAAATTGAGAATGCAAATCTCTCAATTAAAAGAGACCCGTAGTGAAGCAGACCGTATTCTTGATTTTAGGGCATTAGATTTTCATATCACTCAATTAACTGAAAAAGTCACCGTTCTCCAAGAACAAAATGAGCTTTTTAGGGCTGAGAATGCAAAAATTAAGCAGCATTATAAGGAACTGTATGATTCTATTAAGATTACACGTGCTAAACATATCGAACAGACAACTGCCTTGTTAACTGAAAATGAGATTCTGAAAGCCCAAATACATGAAAATCTAAAATGCAACACTATGGATTCTGTAAAACCAAAAGTTCTTGCACAAGGTAGGTATGCTATAGATGTTGAACCAATTCCCCCTCACAATAGGAACAACAGGGAAGATCATCGAGATTATCTCAAACATCTTAAGGAAAGTGTAGAAACCCTTCGCGAGATAGTAGAGGAAGCTAAGGTTGACAGACCATTAGATAGATCACTTGCATCTGCTTGCCTTTACACTCAACACTCTCAGGAACTATTAGAATATGTAATTGGCACTTGTCCGAAAGACTTCAATAAACGAGATGAAAAGCATGCTACTACCATTTTAACTAGGAAAATGCAAGTTACTTTTGAGGACCAATATGAAACGTCGAATAATAATACACACAAACATGTAGAGAAACTGAACATTCAAAAGACTAATGTCCTTGTGATTCCTTCTACAGGAGTAAACAGTTGCACTGATGCTAGCGGATCACAGCCTAGGAGCAATACCAAGAAAAATAGAATCTCGCCGGTGGTATGTGTTTAATTACACATACCTTTGACCATTAAAAACAAGCTAAAATGACCAAAAACACTTTGTATTTGTATGTTTGCATTTATATTGTGCAGGAAACGGATATCCGACAAAAGGATGAAAAATCAAGCAAAAACGAACAAAACCGAGTACAGAATGGAAAAGCATGGAAAAGACGAAATAAAATCAAAGCCAAAGACCAAAAAGTCCAGTCAAAGTCGAAAAGTCAACCCCGATAAAAGTCAAAGTCAAGACCGAAGCCATAATCGAAGAAGATCTTAATGGGCCCACCCTTACCCATCTAATGGGCCGGGGCAGCCCATTAAGGGATCATTTGAAGACCAAATGGGCCTTTACTTCTCAACGGGCCCAATACTAAACTAATAGCCCAAAACCTTTTATAAGCCCACAAACAAGTTAAGGGGCTGAATCTGCCAATCCCTCAAACTTGTATCCTACAAGGACCTTCATTGCAATACTCAATATAACCATGGGGGACTGTTTCTGCCAATTCACCAAAGTTTAACACCACAAGGACCTTACTTGCAATAAACCATATATACTTAAGGGACCAATTATGCCAAACACCAAAACTCTTTCCCTGTCACTTTTAAAACACTGTATATCTTCCAAATCATTTCCCGTCCAAAACCTATGCACCTCGTTTCCTGTTCACTCCCCTCTAAAAAACATCACCATCCCTCACCCCACACCCACATGGAGTCAAAGCCAAGCTGGCAATCCAAAGCATGCCCATTGGCTTATAAAATTGAAGGCTGTGATGATTGGGATTGGGCTCCAAGCAAAATTGATGGCTGAGATGACTTTGATACTTCACTCACACAAGAAAAACAAGCTGCCAACCTCTCACAGAAGAAACACAGAAGGAAGAGTCAAGACCTAGTTACTTAGTATTAATAGGACTCATTTGTAAACACCATGGGAGTTTTTTAGTTTTTACTTAGTTAATTTTTCAGCTTTTTACTTTGTTGTCTTTTAAAATTTCAAGTATTGTAATCTTTTAATGATTAATGAAAGTTAAGTTTTATTGAAATTCTTGTTTTTATGTTTAAGTGTTTTATGGTTTGAAACTGTTTCAAAGCTCACAAAAACTTTTTTATATTCACATTTAAGCTGTTTTCCCTTAAACTTTATAAACTTCTTCATAGTTTATAAAGTTTAAGGCATTTTCTCTCAAAAATCACTAAAAAGCTGTTGGATGATAAGCAAGTGATGGAAGTGCTTATGGGTATTATAGAGTGCTTATTTATAAGCTGGGTAGGTCTTTAGAGCTTAATTAAGTATTTTAATCCCTGTTTAGAGGAAGGGATCAAGTAAGCTTCCTTTTTCAAATTTTTGCATTTTTGCTTATTTGTACTGTAGCATTGCTTATCTCTGCTTATTTGTGCTTATTATTGCTTATTTGTGATGTTTAATGCTTATTCATGCCTGCTTCTAGCTTAGAATTAATTAGTTATGTATTTTCTTTTTAACTGTCAAAATAGCTTAATATAGTGGTTATCTGTTTCAGCTTATTTAAGTGCTTATTTGTTATTGAGATATGCTTATTATTGTCTTTTTAGCTTATATATAATCTGGTCTTAAGAATTTGCTTATTAAAAAACCAAGAAATCAAGTTTAAAAGACATTTTTCAAAGTTAAAGGGGTGTTTGGCACAAGGTGTAAAATGGGTCAAAATGGTTCCAAAATGATTTGGGTCACTTGGCCAACTTTGGCAAGCTTTCTTAAGCTGTCATAAGCTGTTTTTAAAAGTCTCTTAGTTTAAAATTCAATTTTAAGCATTTTCTATAAGCCATCAAAACTGTGGGTTCAAAAAAACAGTTTACAAGAGCTTATTAGCTTAAGCTTGGTTTGACTGCTTGTTTTAGTGATTTTCATGCATGATTAAGTGTTTAGTTTGAGTAGTGTAAGTGTCTAATAGTCTGTTTTAGGTTTTATAGCTTTTTGCAAAACTTTAGATAAGTAGTGAAAAATGAAGAAATTGTTTTTTCAAATGCTTACTGTTGCTTATTGTGAATTTCAAAATACTTTTTGAGTCTTGATTATTGTTCTTTTAGGTCTAAATTTTATCTGTTTTTAGATTAGAAGTCCATAAGGATCTGTTTGTGTGCTTATTTTTAAGCTTAAAAGTGCCTGTTTGTACTTTTCCATAGTCTGTCAAAATATTGTCTAAGTGTTGAAAAAAGAAAGTTTTGCTTTTTCAAGTGCTTATCCTGGCTTATTCTTAATTTCAAAATGATTTTGGATTGTTGTTATATGTTCCTTGAGGTGTAATATTCATCTGTTTTGTGCTTAAATCCTCATAAGGATCCATTTGCTTGCTTAATTTTAAGCTAGAAAAGTCCTTTTGGGCTTTTTGCCTAACAGTACTAACTCTAAGTTAGAACTGTTGGGGTGAATTTTTAAGCTAGCTTTTTGCCCTTTGTCTTTGAGAAAATCTCCCCTGGTGCAAAACCCGTTTTTCTCACCCCTTTCATTTTAGCTTATTAGGTTTTGCGTTAAGCTTATTTGAGCTTATTTGCATTTTTAGAGTAAAAATTGTAAGTGTTTTAGCTTATCTCCCTTTGTAACTTATTATAGTTGTTTATTTTTGTCCTTAAGTGCTTTTTAGATAAGCCCTTTCAGCTGTCTTAGCTTATTTGTAACTTGCATGAGTTTATTTGTCCTTAAAAGCCCAAACAATTTGGCTTATAGTAGCTTTAGTGTAAAAAGCTAACTGTTGGCTTAGTAGTGCTTATTTTCGTGCTTATTTCTAAGTTACAAAAAAAATCTTTTTTAAAAGTTGCTTAATTTTGGCTTTTTCAAAAAGTTGTAAAAAAAATGAGAAATAAAAGTGTTGGGAATAGGGGAGACCCCGAGTGAGCAAGACTCGAACTCGGGACCTCAACCCCATTCAACCAACACTTTTATAACAACACCTCTATCGCTGTGCTACAATAGCTCATCCGGTAGAGTGTTCATTTATTTAATTTATAAGCCAATTTTAGCCTATTAAGCCCACAACCACTTTTAAGCTTATAACATCTTATTTATAAGCTGTTTTTCCCATTTTAGATTTTTCATAGGATCTTTATAGTTTAACTTATTTTTCTGTAATTTTTCAGACTTTTTATAGTCGTTTGATATTTTTTATCATTTAATTTCCTTTAAACTGTTTTTTAATTATAATAAATTAAATAAAAATCAAAAAAATATTTTTCTTTTTAAAAAAAAAAAAAAAAAAAAATAAAAAAAATTTTTATTTATTTTATTTTATCAGTTTTCACTTAGGAAAAATAGAAAATCTTTCGTAGGGTCGTTTTTGCAAAATTTTACTTTTTAAAGAACGGGTTTCGACCCCTTTTTTGTTTTCTCATTTTTAAGCTCGTTTTAACTCCGTTTTCGGTCTAGTCTTTTTTTATCCTTCATATTTAGTCACATAGAGTAGATTAGAAGTAAAAACATTTTTGTAGGGTCAATTTTTAAGAATTTAGGTTTTTGACCCCTTGTTCGGGGCTCGTGCTCTCGTTTTTTTTGTTTTATTTCATAATTTTTAGGTTTTTTCTTAAAGCGTTTTTTGCATATTAGTATGATAATTTCGTTTCTAATCCTCTTAATAGCAATACCATTCAAATTTCCAACTTTCCGACATGTTACCGATTTTAAGGTCCAGCCTCGTTGGGAATAAACCGACCAGATATTCTATACTACTTTCTCGGTATCATTGATTGAATTTTTTTTAGATTATACCTTATGATATATTTGTATTTATATTATATATTATAAAGATCTAGTGTAAATCGTTGTCAATTTTGGCGGCCGCTGCGGGCGTTACTTCAATAACAAATATACTACTTCCAGAACCGGCCCCTATGTTGTTGAGTCAACTATCCGTATTGTTTGAAACTTAGTTTTTGAAGATCCTTCATTCTTGAAGTTATTTGCTGTATAAAAAAAAACCCT
Source organism: Tanacetum coccineum (assembly GCA_026074375.1). Lineage (NCBI taxonomy): Eukaryota > Viridiplantae > Streptophyta > Magnoliopsida > Asterales > Asteraceae > Tanacetum > Tanacetum coccineum. The sequence continues at coordinate 990 of BQNB010056122.1, read as the reverse complement.
AAAAGTACAAAAATATTTTTCATTTTCTTTTTAGTATAATTATCATTTAAAGAAAAACAAAAAACAAAAAAAACTAAAAAGATAAAAACATTGTCTTTAATTATCAATAAAAATCGATCAAGTTGGTAAAAGAACACCAACATATAATACTTTCAACTGAAGTATTATCCATTAATAAGTTTCCCGAACAAAAGGGGGAAAAAAAAAAATCATAAACTTTCCTTTTGTGTCGCTTGCGAGGTTTACGGTCCACCTTTTAAAAAGAAAAACAAACTCAAAGAGGGGTATAAGGGCGGTTGTTCCTTGGTACTACGACCTAAGGTTGTTCCTAGGAACTACGACCCTGAAGGAAAAAAGTTTTTAATAGCTTCGCGCTTTCCTTTTCCTCCGCTCCTTTGTGCATTTTTCTTTTTGAAGAGTTACCGAGATGCTTGTTGATTATTAGGTTTAAGTTGTCTATCTCGATATCCGTAAAAAAAAAGTAATTATATAAAAAAAAAATATAGTTTAAATTTTCTTTTTCTACTTTGTGCATGCGCACTCGTTCTCAAACCCGCAACCGTAACCGTAACCGTCAACAACAAAGCCAACAGGCTGTTGTTCAACCATTTCATTTAGAAGAACCTTTTGTTAATCCTCCCATAGTTCCGATGGCTGATAACCGGACTATGGCACAATTGCTCCAAGCACCCACCAAGGGGTACGAGGATGCAATTGTAATTCCTGAAATCAATGCTAATTTTGAGTTAAAGCATGGTTTGATCAATCTTTCAAAACAAACAGTTTTTCGGACATGATAAAGAGGATCCACATGCTCACATCCATTATTTTAATAAGATTACTTCAACAATGAGATTCCCGGACGTCCCAAGCACGTCAATTAAGCTTATGCTTTTTCCGTTTTCTCTAGAAGGTTCAGCCCGGATTTGGCTAGAAAAAGAACCTCCTCGATCGATTTTGACATGGGATGATCTCGATTCAAAATTCATT
>BQNB010056121.1:11169-38802 GCA_026074375.1 Tanacetum coccineum | reverse complement strand
AATTTTCTAGTCAAAGGAATGACGACTCAACAGAAGAGGAAATTTTTCAAAGATGTAAAACATTATTTTTGGGATGATCCCTACCTTTTTTGTACTTGTGCAGATCAAATCATCCGTAGATGTGTATTTGGCCAAGAAGCTCTTGAAATTCTCAAGGCTTGCCATGAAGGACCCACCGGGGGCCATCACAGTGCCAACATTACAGCTCGGAAAGTATTTGATGCCGGATTCTTTTGGCCTACAATTTATAAGGATGCTTATGAATTAATCAGATCTTGTGATACTACACGGTCAAGAGAAGGTTTAAAAGATCTTCTCATCGAGTGAGATTGCCTCAAAATGGCATATCTAGTTTGGGTGAAATTTTCCGATGTTTGGGGGGTATCCGTATTTTATGGGGAACGTTCCCGTCGTCGAGAGGAATACAAATACTATCTAGTAGTCGTCGATTACCTTTCCAGAATGTGTCGAAGCAAAAGCGCTCCCGTCATCCGCAACGATTGCTAGAGTAGTTGTATAGTTCTTAAAATCCAATTCTCCCGATTCGGTGCTCGAGAGAATCATAAGCGATCGTGGGACTATTTTCCCCTTTATCGGACAATTTGATAAATGTTATGTCAAATGTCAAAATATGGTGTCACCCATCGTCTTTCGACTCCTTACCACCCTCAAACGAGTGGTCAAGTTGAAGTCACGAATCGAGGTCTCAAAAGAATTTTGGAGAGGACGGTAGGAGAAAACCGTGCCTCATGGTCGGACAAGCTAGATGATGCATTATGGGCTTTTAGGACCGCTTATAAGACTCCAATTGGATGCACTCCGTACAAGTTAGTCTATGAAAAAGCATGTCACTTACCCGTCGAATTAGAACATAAGGCATATTGGGCTCTTAAGCATGCCAACTTCGATCTAAAGACCGCGGGTGATCATCGAAAGCTTCAACTCAATGAACTTAGCGAGCTTCGTGATCAAGCTTACGAGAATTCGCTAATCTACAAGGAGAAGACAAAGAAGCTACACGATTCCAAGATAAAAACCGAATCTTCAATGTTGGTGATCAAGTTTTGCTTTTCAACTCCCGATTAAAGATTTTCTCCCGAAAGCTTAAATCCCGATGGTCCGGTCCTTTCACTATTACCGAAGTCTATCCTTATGGCACTGCCAAATTGTCTCATATCGATGGTTCAAATTTCAAAGTCAACTGCCACCGTCTGAAGCACTACTATGGAGGAGATACACCACCATTGGTTATCTCGGACCTCCAAACTTTCCCTAAGGACAACTAAATTCAAGGATCGAGTCGAGCTTGCGACTCGGTGACCAAAAACAAGCCGCTTCGTGGGAGTTCACCCCATGCTTATCCTTTCTATTTTCTTTCTATTTTCTATCTAATGTGTTGTGTTGAGAGAGGCTTGTACTCTTTCCGATTTCTCGATGTTTGTTGTTTGCTTGTTGTGATTTTTGCAGGATTAACCCAACAATTTCTAAAGACTCTCGTGTCCGGTGTTGTTTCCCGTTCTACTCGAGCTTCTCATCCTTTGTGTGAAATTAGTTTGGGGAGATCCGATATCCTTTCGTCTAATCGATTAACGTTTATCTTTGCATATCTCATAAACGGCTTAGATTTTCGTAGAGACCCGACTTTAAACATTGAGGACAATGTTTTGTTTTAGTTTGGGGAAGGGAATCTATCGATTTGATGTTACTTGCTTATTGTTTTGTTCTCACGTACCCGTTTTCCCACAAAAATAGCAAAAATTTTAAATTTTTAAGATCTTATTTGCCATATTAGTTGATAAAAAAAAGTGTTAAGACACGAATGTAGGTTTTCCGTTGGTAAGAATAAGAAGTAATTTTTGACCCGATCGAACGTGTAGAGTTCTAGCTTTCTCCCTTAACAATTAATGATGATAGTTTGTGCTAGTCTCATGTAGACTTTAAACATGCTAGACTTGAAATCGTTAGTAAATGAAAACTTGTGCTAATCTCAAGTAGATTTTAAATATGCCGAGTTGGATTTTATATAGGCTAAGCATTTGCAAAATTTCTTTTGTGAAGAACAAGAAATGATAGTGTTATTTATAAGTCATGACATTAAACGTAGAATAGTTGGTTTTCTTTCAAGCTCATATTTATTAATTGTGGCTTTTTCTCCCATTAGTTTGTTTCACCTTTATGTGAATGTTTAATAAATAGAGTTGTACGGTTTTTTGGTTAATAATTAGCTAATAGAAGTTTTCTTTAGTTCCTTTGTGATTAGGATGAGTACACATCAGGAATACTTAATTTGGCATAATATATGTATCATTAAAGAAATATTTGGCTTATTCCTTAAAGAGCCTTAGGGTATATGGGATAAGTAAAATTCATTAATAATCCGAGACTGATAAAAGTTTGCTGCATCTTGCCGGCTCACAACCGATGTTACAGTCTTCTAAAAAGTCGAGGAAGTTACCGAGGTCGAAATATGTTTGCTACATCTTGTCGGAGGCGTGGCCGATGTTGTAGCCTTCTAAAGGACTGAGGTTTAATAATGTTGCTTAATTTTTTGTCTTATTTTGTGCCTTAAAGAGCCTAAGGGTATATGGTGCAAATGAGATTGGTCCATTCATGTCTTAAAGAGCCTTAGGGTATATGACATGAATGGTGCCTTGCTTAAGTAGCCTAATAAAAGCCAAATTTTGGTTGCCTCGATGTGGACTTTAGTCTTAATGACATTTGATCTTTTCAAAAGGGCTAGGAGCTAATTATTGCGTTCTTAACCATTACGCTTTATTTTCGGAATTAATAAGTATCGAAACAAAAGTCTTAAAGAGCCTTCGGGTATATGACTTAAGTAAAATCTTGAGATACAAAAGTAGGATTTGCGGGAGGAAAAATAAGTACACAATTAATATTCATGAGTAGTGTTAGTGTCATGACTTGTAATTAGCAATGATCTGGTTTTTAAGCTTAGCATGGGAAAGTGAAAAATCGAGGATGATGAAGTTATCTTTTAGACACTTAATTGTGCTTTTTATTCTATGATCCTAAAAGTTACCAATGAGGTAATGAAAACAATACATTATGTCAACACAAATAAGTTGTAGTTAGGTAGTTAATTATCAAGAAAAATCATAAAAAGAGAAAAATCTTAGAAAATGGGAAGTCGGGTGTTTTATAACTTGTGATCTCTTATCTCTCTCAAACAAAACTCTTTGCTACTTTTCAAAGGTTTAGTTTGGGGAATTTTCGAGGTATTTGGTTATAAGGCATGTGATATTGCGTGAGGACACACAATCGTTTAGTTTGGGGAATTTTGATAAGTGTAAAATACACATATCCATTTATACTTAAAATAACCCAATTAAACCCAAAACAGACCAAAAATGGCAAAAATATGCTTGTATTTGTGTTTTGTGTGTGCAGGTACGGATATATCAAAAATCACATGAAAACCGTCAAAAACAAGCAAGCACGGACACGAGAACGCAAGAGTGAACAAAAGCTAGAAGCAAAGCCAGGAAAAGTCAAGCTTCAGTCAAGTCTTGATCAACAAAAGTCAACAAGACCCAAAACATTCCACTTTAGCCCCTCAACTTTCAGAAAAATCCATAAATGGCCCCTCACCTCTTATTGGGCCTTAATAACCTTAATAGGCCTGAAAAACCCTAAAATCCCTTACCCAGATCCATTTGGCCCAAAAACCCAATCATAAGCCCAAGTCCCTAGCCCATTTCCCTTTTTATAAACCACAAGGGCCAGTTTTGAAATTTTCAAAACTTGTTTTATAACTAGAAATGAGAAAACAAATGACAAGGGCCAATTATGTCAATAGGGCAAAGTTCAAACTAATTTAACCCGTTTTCAGTTATAAAAAAACGCGTGAATCCCATTTATTATTCACCTATAGTCCCCAACATTAACCATGGGTAAAACAAGGGGCAAATCCAAATTAAGGGGTGATTAAGTCAATTCAAGAGCTCGTTTACAAGATGGCAGGGAGAGTTTAGTCAAATCAAGTGATCTCATTAAGCAAACAAAAGGCGTGGCTATGAGAAAGCACAATGGAATGAAGATTTTGCATTAGTCTCACTCACAAAGGAAGCACAAGCTGTCACGTCAAGGAATGACAGCTTGGCAATCCTTGAGTGCACACAATTTGATCAAATGGCTATTAATCACGATCCAATGATTAAGAGAATGAAAGGATGAGATTGAAAGATTGGAGAGCATGGCAAGAGGGTCTGGAAGCTTCACCAAATGGCTATAAATAGAGCCTCACTCTTCACACACATACATGTAGCCTTAGATTTAGTTTTTAGTTTAATTTTAAAATTCCCAGCTTAATGTTGTTTTTAATCTTGTAATTTTCCTTTTAAGTATTGTAAGCTTTTTATTAATGAAATTCAGCTGTTTTTTTTCTCTCAAAATCTCTCTAATTCATAATCTCTCAATTTTTTTCAAATATTAAGCTAAAAGCTCAATAAGCCCTCATAAGCTCAAAATAAGCTCTAATAAGTCTATAAGCTTATTATGGAGCTGAACTCACCTTAATCATACTTTAAACCTATAAAATCAGCCTAAGTTCTATTCACCTTTGGATTTGGATTCATGAGCTTTTTGGAAGGGGATCTTAATTTGGAAGAGATCCCATGGACTTATACCCTAGCTTATTAATAAGCTAGGGAGCTTGTAGCTGCCCTTTTGGGTCCTCTTGTTCAGCTAGAGGTGTTTTGTAAGTTTCTCATTTAAATTCCTTTTATTCTAGCTTAAAATAGTTTTCTATTTGCTTTCTATGCTTATTTGCTTAATCAGTCTGCTTATTATTGCTTATTTGTGTTTTATCTAGCTTTATAATCATAGTTGTTTATCTGTTTTTGACTTTCTTAGTTTAGATCATAGTCTCTCATAAAATTGTCTTGAAAACCTTTAAAAAACCAAAAATAGTAGAAAATTAGTTTAAATCTTTGATTAATGCTTAATCAGTTGTTAATTCATGTTAGTTATGGTTGTTATAAGCTAAAAATCATCTGGTAGTTAGTGCTTATTAGTTAGTTTTGCAATTTAAGTTTAAATGTCATTTCTATCAAAGTGGTAAAGGGGTGTTTGGCATAAGCTTATTTGACCATCAAAAGTCAAAAGTTTTGTGCAAACCTTTTTGAGACAGCTTTGAATCTAGTTAAAAACATTAGGAAATGAGTTTTCATAAATTAGATTTGGAAATTTAGAAAGTTTGAAGCTTAATATAAGTGTGCCAGCACCAGGGTAATTTTTCTTTAAATTTCACTTGTGCAAATTTTGATCTAAGCTTTAAAAGGCTTAGATCTTGTTTGCAATTTAGTTGTACACTCTATTTGAGTGTGTCTAAGTGCAGGTTTACACTTAGGTAACCTGCATTACTTGGTTTGCACTTGTGCAAAGTGCACCAGTACTAACAAGAAGTTAGTACTGCTGTCACTTTTAGATTAGATTTTAGCTAGGTACTCATAGTTTGTAGGCTCTTAAATTCAAGTAGGATTTAGTTTAGTTATAGCTTAATATAGATTAAGTCTTAATTTACATTTTCTAGCTTATTTACCTAGCTTAATTTTGCTGTTAAAAGTCACTCTAAAACCTTAAAGGCCAAAAACAGTAGGAAGATTAAAGTAGCTTTTAAATTCTAATCTTTAGCTTATAAGAATAGCTCTTTTCATTCAGTTTTATAGTTGATAAGTAAGTTTCCAAGAGATTAGCTTCTAGATTTGCTTATTGAGCTTTTAAACTTAATTGGTTTTTGTGCTATTAAGCTTAATCTCTGAGTTAGCTTATTCTATTATCATTTTTAGTAGCTTAAAATCGTTTCTAGCTTAGGTTTCTTTTCATTTTTAGATTAAGCAACTTATAAGCTTTCTAAAACACTTTTCCTTTTTAGAATTAAGCTTAATTTGAGCTTATTATAACTGTTTAAGTGAAAATAAGCCCAAACTCCTACTCACTGTAACAGCTTATTGATAAGCTGTTTTTGAGCTTATAACTTAGTTTCAGCGTAAGTCCCTTTTATTAAAGTAGCTTATTTTAGTATCCTTTTTAAGTTCTAGTATTTAGTTTTTCTTAAAAGTAAAAAAAAATAAAAAAATAGCAAAAAGGGGTTGCCCACACTCGAACCCACGACCTCTTAGTTATAGTACCAACGTGTTAACCAGTTTGCTTCAATAGCTCATCCGTCATTGTTTCTTACAACTTTAAATACTTATACACGTTTTAAATTCCCTTTTTTATAATAAGCCGTAGCCTTATAAGCTCATTTGAGGGCTTATTCGTTAAGCAATTTGGTTTTTCTTATTTTTCTTGTATTCCTGCTAGTGTTTAAGATTTTCCCTGAATTTTTTAGATTTTTCCAACATAAATTTTATTTTTAATCAATTTTCGAAAATTAAAATCTTAAAAAATACATAAAAAATAGAAAAAAAGTTTCAGAAAAATACAAAAAAATAATTTTTAGTTTTATAAAAAATAGCTTTAGGTTTACATCCAGTAAAATCATTTTTACACTTTTTAGATCTTAAATTTCATTTTTGAGCTTTTATTTTAAATTTTAAAAATAGGATTTTAATAATAAAAATAGTTAAAAATAGTTTTCTTTGCTTTTATAATACTTTAGACTTTTCTAAGCTTAAAAATCATTTTTCCAAATTTTTAGTACTTAATTTGCTATTTTTTAAGATTTAATTAGATTAAAGTAGTTTTTAATTCATATTAAATTCAAAAATAATCAAAAAAATGTTTTTCTTTTTCCTAAAATTTTCTTTTGTCCTATCTTAGGTTTAGAAATTTAGTTTACATTTTTAGGAGTAAAAATTTAGTTTACTTGCTTAATTGTCGCGTTTAATTTGTTTCCCGTTATTTGTTAAGTGCTTTAAGTGTTTTTAATTGCTTGTTTTTAATTAAATAGTTATAGAAAACCCAATCAATCTTCGAACCCATTCAAATCAATATCCAATATCAAGCGAGGTTTCAATTTCTCAAATCATTGGGAAAACGACCCGGGAAATCATACTTTCCGGTAAAGATACGTATATTATATATTATATATATATATATATATATATATATATTTTAAAGAGTGAAATTTCCTTAGGGAATTTTCTTAATTGCTCTTGTTGAGATATTATATTATATAGTGTATATTGTATTTCGCGTATCAATAATCTTTTAGGTTTTGGCATAAATGCCCCCTAAGGTTTAATAAGACTTCTATTTTCCTAATAAACTTATCCTAAGGCTTAAAATAGTTTCACAATTGGCAACACTAGTCCCTAAGGTTTAGTTATCAAGAATAGGTCTCACATTTTGCCATAACACACCTAAAGGATTAAACACATAACAAATAAGGCTCAATTGAGTTAAAATTAATTAACTCCCATTTATATATTGATCCGTTATTGTTTAAAACATTTTCCGATTATCACTTGATTAATTATGAAGAACATAATTATACAGTTTCTCCCCCTTAAATATGACCCGTTTTCTATTGAAAGAGATGTAGTCATTGTTTGATGGATCAAAATTGTCTTAGAAAATGATTTTCAGATGAAACCGAAAGATGATTATATTATTAGAAAATCAACACCATAAAATAAAATTTCTCTTATTTTGACAAAGAAATGCACTGACACGTACATTAATTTGGATAAAGGAAGCACGGGTTGTATTGCGAAGTAAACACAAGCCTTTACATGGTCATAAAGTAGACCATGCCTGAGAAAATAAATTCCCGTTGAGAGGTCAAGTTTCCTTTTTAAAATACTTGCCTTTAAGATGACGACCAGGTTGTTATCTGAAATAATAGCAAGCCATATGACATGTTTTCTATTCGAACTTTATTTACAGCTTTGTACCATTATTGAATGACAGTTCTGAAGCCGTAAATATTATCGATGCTAGAAAGCATGTCATGAAAACATAATTTTGTATTTTTCTAATTTTTTAATTTTGTTTTTTGTTTTTTGAAAATTTTTTATATGAAAAGAAAAATATTTTTAGGTTTTTCTTATTTTCTATATCTACATATTATACAAGGATATAAGAATAGGTACCACCATTATTCTTCAGCTTCATCTGCCAGTTGTTTCAGAGTCTCAGGAGTAAAACTTCTCATCCTTAGCTTGTCGATAAGGAATTCAATTCTTTTTCGACCTAAAGCCTTGGTGAAGATGTATGCCAACTGATATTCTATGCTGACAAAGTAAAGCTCGACAACTCCATTCTCCACTTGCTCTTTTATGAAGTGATATCTGATATCGATATGCTTTGATCGAGAGTGTTAAACATTGTTGCAGCATAAGGCAATAGCGCTTTTATTATCATAGTACATTGGAATTTTGTTGAATCTAAAGCCATAGTCAGTAAGTTGTGATCACATCCAGAGGACTTGAGCACAACAACCGGACAAGGCGATGTATTCAGCTTTCATACTGGATATTGCAGCGCTTTTCTGCCTTTTTGATGATCAGCTAACAAGTCTGTCTCCTAACAATTGCATACTTCCAGATTAGAGCTGGCAAATAATACCCATGAGTCAACATTTGAGTCAATTGGACTCTTTTTTTAAGTATGATGGGCTAAATGGACTCCCCCTTTTATTGTCAGCGGGCTTGATGGACTATTAAATATGATGGAACAAAATAAACATAGGTATAATGGTCAGGTACTTTTTTATAGATGAGTCTTGTTGGGTATAGCATTTTTCATTCGTTTTTAACGTTTTTATACAATTTCAACCATTTTTGATCATTTCCGACCGAATTCGATTGATTTTCACCGATTTCGACCATTTTCGTCCGTTTTCGACCGATTTCCACCGATTTCGACCGTTTTCGATCGATTTTCATCGATTTCGACCATTTTCAAAAGTTTTTGTCCGTTTTTGACCAATTTCGAACGATTTCGACCGATTTCCACAGTTTTTGATCATTTTCGGCCGTTTTCGATCAATTTTCACCGATTTCGAACGATTTCGACCGATTTGCACCGTTTTTGACCGATTTCCACCGTTTTTTATCGTTTTCAACTGATTTTCACCGATTTTGACCGTTTTCGTTAGATTTCGAACGATTTCGACCGATTTCGATCGATTTCCATCGTTTTCGACCGATTTTGGCCGTTTTTGATCGTTTTCGGCCGTTTTCGACAATTTTTGATCGTTTCGACCGATTTCGAACGTTTTCGACCTATTTCCATCGTTTTTGACTAATTTCGGCTGTTTTCGGCCGTTTTTGATTCTTTTCGGCATTTCGATAATTTTTGACCGATTTTGAACGTTTTCGACCGATTTTGATCGTTTTTGATCGATTTCGACCGTTTTCGACCGATGTTCACCGATTTCAACCGTTTTAGATCGATTTCGACCATTTTTGTTCGTTTTTGACCGTGTTTGACCAATTTTGACTGATTTCCACCTATTTAGACTGATTTTGACCAATTTTAACAGTTGAAATCGGTGGCAAAAAGTCGAAACCGATGTCAAACGGTTGAAATAGGTCAAAAACGATCGAAATCGGTCAAAAACGGTTGAAATAGGTCAAAAACAATTGAAAATGGACGAAAACGGTCAGAATCGATCCATATCGGTCGAAAACATTCAAAATCGGCCGAAAACGGTTGAAATCGATTTAAAACGGTCAAAATCGGTTGAAATTGAACGAAATCAGTCGAAATCGATCGAAAACAGACAAAACCGGCCGAAACCGGCCAAAAATGGCCAAAATCGGTCGAAAACGGTCTAAAACAGTCAAAATCGGTCGAAATAGATCGAAAACGTACGAAAATGGTCGAAAACGGACAACAAACGTTAAAAAAACGTACGAAAAAGGGCGAAAACGTGCGAAAGGGAGCGAAAACATAAAAAAACGTGCAAAGGTGTGCGAAAACGTACAGAAACGCTTAAAACGTACAAGAACGTAGAAAAAGTGTGAAAATGTTCTTAAACGTAGAAAAAATTTGGACTCTTTACCCGTTTGACTCGAGACCGTTTGACCCCTGCATGTTTGGCCTGCGCCCGTTTGACCCATGTTTTAAAAATCACCCGTTTGGCCCGTCGCCCGAACCCGCCCTACCTACTCATTTTGCCACCTCTATTCCAGATGTACTACGTCTGGTATCTTGACAACTCGCGTGATTAGCATCTGCAAAAGCTGTTAGTGCAATAGCATAATCTTTCGAGTACCATAGTCCCCGATTAACGGTTCCTCTTAGATATCAAAAGATTCTTTTAACAACATGTAAGTGCTTTTTGGTAGGACGAGCCTGATACCGAGCACACATGCACACAACATATACAAGGTTTGGTCAACTAGATATGAGATACATGAGGGTGCCCACCATTCTACAATAATGTGTAGGGTCAACGACTTTCCCTTGTGGAACCTCATCCAGTTTAGATTTCTCCACCATTGGAGTATCCACTGGGTCACAAGATTCCATTCCGTATTTTTTAAGTGATTCTAGAGTAAATTTTGATTGGTTTAAAAAGATGACTCTAGGACTTTGTGAAATCTGTAGTCCTAGAAAAAAATGATATTTTACCCATCATTGACATCTTGAATTTAGAACACATTATCTCAGAAAATTTATCATAGAGTTCAGTAGTAGTAGAGCAAAAATAATATCATCAACATAGATTTGTACGAGGAGGATATCTTTGCCGTCTCTTTTGATGAACAATGTGGGATCAACTGTTCCTTTGGAGAATTCTTGGGATAGCAGAAATGATGACAATAGATCATACCACGTGCGTGGAGCCTGTTTCAATCCATATATAGGTTTATTCAGTCTGTACACGTGATTTGGATTGTCTGGATCAACAAATCCGTTCGGCTGACTAACGTAGACCTCTTCACACAAAATGCCATTCAAAAAAGCCGTTTTTACATCCATCTGGTAGACGATCATATTCATAAGAGCAACAAACGCCAGAAATATCCCAACAGCCTCTAGTCTAGCCATTAGAGCAAAGGATTCTTCAAAATCAATTCCCTCTTTCTGACAGTATCCATGAGCTACCAATCTAGCGTTATTTTTCAAGATTCCTCCCAATTCATCCAATTTTACCTTATATATCCATTTTAAGGTGATAACCATCACTTTATCTGGAGGAGGAACAAGTTCCCAGACGTCAAGACGTTCGAATTCATTTAGCTCTTCTTGCATTGACTCAATCAAGCATGATTGAGTTAATGCATCTTTGTACGAATTTGGTTCAACTGAAGTTAGGAAGGCATCATAGTAGCAGAACAGGTCTTGTTCGTGTAGTTGGAGTCTTGTGGAAATGGGTCTAGAGAGTTCACCAATAATATTCTGTAACGGATGATCCTTTGTCCATTTCCTGGGGTGTTCTGATATTGGAGCGTCTGAGTGCACAATTATAGGAATAACGTCCGATAATGAGGATTCTTCAAAAACAGTTTCTGGAATTGGAATGCTAAAATAAGGATCGTTACTCATATGTGCAACCTCAAGGTCATGTGAATCTTCTTCAGCACTGAGAGGGATTTCTTGGGATTGTGATTGTCGAGTAGTTTGAGATGTGCTTAGAGAAGGTGCATCTTGATCAACTGATGTTGAGGAAGGTGAACCGGTTGACTCAACAGGAGCTGGAGCTTCTACTACAGGAACTGATGAGGCAACACTAGCTGGAGGAGAGTAGAACTTGTCAAACACTGGCTGAAACACTCGATCCCATTCTTTCCTCGATGGTGGTACAAACGGTGCTGGTGGAGTAGGGTTTGGAACGAGTCCTGAACTGGGTGTTGCAGGAGTCATTTCATGAAGCTCGGGTTCTAAATTGCTTTGTTCAGAAGTCATAGCCATCAGCTCATCAAAATCGACATGGATGGTTTCAATGATTTTGCGGGTACGTCGGTTGTAGATACGGTAAGCTTTCTTCTTAGGTGCATAACTAATGAAAATGCCTATATTAGCTTTAGCTTGAAGTTTGCCCAAATTCTCACTATCATTGGTTGGATAGCAACGTTCACTAAAGACATAAAGGTAGGATAAATCGGGTTTTCTATCATGTAAGAGATCATAAGGAGTTTTTCCATGGCGGCAACATATAATAGATCGGTTTTGGATGTAACATACGGTAGCGACTGCCTTGGCCCATAGAAATAACGGAGCTTTTGCGTAGATTAACATTGTTCGAGCGGCTTTAACAAGAGTATGATTTCGCCTTTCAACGACACCATTTTGTTGTGGAGTTCTCGCAACAGATGTTTCATGAGAGATACTGACACTCTCATAATAGCTATGTAGAGTTTTATTGACAAACTCAGTTCCATTATCTGTATGGATGTTCCTGACAGTTTCATTCTGTCTAACTTGTATCAGTTTTAGAAACTTGATTATAAAATAAGGAGCTTCATCCTTTAATGCTAGAAACTTCACCCATGTGAATTAAGAGTAATCATCCACAATAACAAGGATGTACTTTCTCCCATTTACACTTGCAACTTGCATTGGCCCGCAAAGATCCATGTGTAGAAGATATAGTTTTTCCTGATTGGTGTCTTCAGATTTAGGTTTATGTGATTGTTTCTTGCTTTTCCCCATGGCATATGTCGAATACAGATGATCTTCTTCAAATTTTAATTTTAAAAGACCTCGTACAAGACCATGTCTTGCCAAATGGTTAATAGCACCAAAGTTCAAATGTGACAATCGCCGGTGCCATAACCAGGATTTGGTCTTTGAGGCTTTTGACAAGAGACAAATTGGAGAAGACGCCATCATATCCCTAATTGACAATGTATAAAGATTTGTTTCCTGAGATCCTAAGAGTAAATCAACACCTTCCAGATTGCGAACAAAACATGTGTGTTTTCTAAAAGCTACTTCAAGATCCGAGTCGCAAAATTGACCAACGGAGAATGGATTGTGTCATAATCCTTCCACATAACAAAACCCTTAAAATTGTGACATTCCCTATCTGATAATCACCATATCCCATAATCTTTTGCAATCTGGTCGTTACCGAACTTGACAGTACCGAGAAACTTATGAACGAAATTAGTGAGCTGAGAGCGATTTTCTGTCATATGTTTTGAACATCTGGAGTCGAGATACCAGAGAACAATCTGGACAACCTGTCATTAACAAGAGAAGAAGAAGATGGAACATCTGTAGCATTGGATCCCCAAGAATGATTGGGTTTTGAGTTGTTAGCAATTTTAGATTCTACAATCTTAGGCTTTTTACTCGAGCCTATATTTTTTACTTGTTTGGGTCTCCTGCTATAGACTTTAAGCTCTGGTTTTAGTGTATCTACTGAGTGAGGAGTGGTTTCTTACGAGGCACTACTTTAGTTGAAATGATCCTAGCTAAAGGGCACAAATTATCAACTAAAGTGAAATTTCTTCATGTTGGTTTCCACTTAAGTCCTACTTTAGTGAATACTTTACGCGTAGGTTTCCAAATATTATGCAGTTGACTTTTCTTGTTAGACTTAGATTTAGATTTAGCACGCATATTCATTTTATTTACAACATCAATGAAACACACATCATGATTAGAATCAAACATACATTGCTTACATGTAACACAAATTAACTGAGAATTTGCATTCAACATAGTATGCTTATCATTCACATCATAAATAGGTTCAACAACACAATTCTTTTTATTAACTTTCCTAGGTTGGGCTTCTACTTTATTCTTGATGTTACTACTTGATGGTTGTAAGATCCTATCATTCCTTTTATTGCATGTAGGCTGTGATCTGCAAGTACTAGTAGAATACTTCACTCCTATAGAAGATAACACAGGTGTGTTAGAATCTGATGTTTTAGATGACTCTACCTATTGAGTGTTGTTTGAGGATGTGAGAGGTTCAGAAAACCTAACTTTCTTGACTTTGTTCTTTGGTGTGACCGCAACTAATTTCTCATTAGGTTTGTAAATATCAGGGCACGTATCTCTAACATAGTCTAGCAACTTTTAAATTAGCTTAACATACTTACAAGCAGTGTAAGATGCACTATCTAAAGGATTTAGTGATTTAGCTTGTTCAACTATCTCCCTAAGAATAGCAACTTGTTCCATAGTATGCTTAAGGTAGTATATGTGAGTTTCCCTATTATTCTTATCCCTATGAGCCAAAATTACTGGGTGGGGTCAAGCTTATACATTCCTGGAGCAATAGTCGTAGCATTTGATACTTGGGCAACATTATCAACTGTGTCTTTTCCTTTTAATTTCCTAAGATCATTTTTTAATGTTGTTATAACAAAAACCTTTTCCTGAAGTTGGGCATTTAAATCAGAATTTTTAACAGACTTTTTATTCAATTGATCAATTAAAGCTTCACTGTGTTCTTTTGCATGAACACATGTTGGTTTAATTGAGTCATAAAGGTATTTATAAGTCTGTTTCAAATGCTCATTTTCAGCAATTAGTTTTGACACCCTATGTTCCAGTTCAATATTGATGGTCTCAATCTCATCTAAGTCCTTTTTCACACTTTCACTGGTAGAAGTTTTAGGCACACACTTAATTTGTGTCTTCAACTTCTTGATTGTTGTGTCTTTTGCTTGAAGCTCAGCTCTCAAATTGTTCAATTCAAACATTTGATTAAATGTAGGTTCGGTTTGGTTCACAGATGTGTTATTCTTTTGAAAAATTTCTTTATTGAGTTGCATTGCGAGTTCAAGAGAAATGCAGTGCTGCTCAAGTTGAGAATAGTTTTTCGAAAGTTTATTATACTCATCTTTTTCAACCATGTTATGTTGTTTGATAAGCTCAGCTTCAAGTTTCAGACACTTGTTGCACATCTCAACATAATTCACAGAATCATTCATAGAAGTAGAAGAATTCACATTCACAGAAGCATTCATATTCTCAGAAGAGTTCACAACAATATTCACAATATCTTGAGAAATGATTTGTTCCAAGAGTCGATCGTCTTCATTTAAAACTTGTTTGTTGGCAATTTCCAAGCATCGTTTGTCTACTGAATGTTGTTGAACAGTAGTTTCCATTTGGTTAAAAACTGTTTGTACTTCCGTTATTTCATTTAGAAGATCTTTATCAAACACATTAAAAATGTCTTTTAAAGATTTTAAAAATGGAATAATTTCATTAATAAAAACAACTTTAGCTTGTTCAAACCCCTATTCACCTTCTGTGAGAGCATCAGGTGTAATTCTTTTCTTCACCACATAGTCAAATTGGGCAAGGTGGAATTTAATCTTTTTTAAGGTTTGCATTCACCAAACTTACCTTAGGTAGTTCACTAGGAACATCCACTTTGACAGGTGATGCATCAGAAGAATCAGTGGAAGGGTTTGACATTTGAAATCAGAAAGCCTGTTCAGCAAATAATTCTTGTTGTGGAACAAAAGGTTTACCAAAATCTTCAGGCAATTGATTTAAGAAAGCATAATTAACTGGTTTAATGTTAACTTTCTTTTCTAAAACCATTAGATCATTTTGTTTTAAAAGCATTTTGGATCGACTCTCTTCTTTAAGCATTAACGTCTCTTCAGAGTCAGCAATTGAAATCATATTGGTTTCCTTAGCAATAACATTACCATCATAAAGCATTGGCCTAATATGCTGAGCTTTCTTAAGATAGAAAGGATTTTGAAAACCAAGAGCTTGTTTAAGTTTGTTATCATAGAAAACCTATGGTTTCGTGAGCATATGCACTGTTTGTGCGGATTGACCCATTTTATAAACAATATTGTTCAGTTCTTTAACTTTCTTTTCCAAAGAAATTTCTTTATCTATATTTTAGCTTCCTTTTCCTTGGATTCGTTTTTAAGAACATTAAATGTTGTTGTTAACGACTCCTTTTCCTTTAATTGTTCAGAAAGAGTTTGTTTAAGAGAGTTAATTTTCTTTTCAAAATCATCTATTATAAGCTTTTCTCTAGTTCCTAAATCCACATTTTGTCTTGCTTCTAGCAATTTCACCAGCTCTCTTTGTATCTTTCAAGCTCAGCAGATATGGATTCATTGGCCATTAGATTGTACTTATTGACCTTGTTACAATGAGTTACTTGATTTAATAGTTGTTCAAACATAGATAATATCATGGCATCTTGTTATGCAGAAGAATTTATATCCTAAACAGCTGCATTTTGTGTTTCAAGCAGATACTGAGAGTAAGGAATGATATTGCTATCACTGGTTACTTCATTCTCTGGATAATCTACAAGATGAGTTTGTTCAGAATACCACATCTCTTGCACACTTTGATTTAGCATATCTTTATGAGTGTGTTCAGAGTGTGGTACCTCAGAAAGAACATCTAATCTATAACGAGACAAATTAGCCATGAGAGCTACTTTAGCAGTAGAGATCTCATCACAGTCAGAATCATACGCATCCAAATCATCTGCTTGATAAGCTGCATTGTGTGTAATGACCGATTGTGTAATTAGACCTTCTGCAATACCAGGGTCGGCCAAAAATTCTAATTCTTCCTCATTCAGAACTTTACCATTTCCTTGTGCTTCAACCAGAAGAACTTTATCCCTGAACCACATAGTATCTCTTTTCCTCTTGGGTTCTGTGCACTGTCTTGCCATGTGACCTTCCCTCTGGCAGTTAAAACATTTCATAACCCTTTGTTGACCTGAAGTTCTTCCTCCTGTTCCTGAAGTATTAGCTCTTGTTCCTAAAGTACCAGCAGCATAAGAATTTGGTCTCCCCTAAAGTGGTTGAACATTTACCTGTCTATCATGAATAGTTTCTTGTTGTCTTGGGTTAGATGAATTTCTTAGCTGATTGTTGGTAGATGGGAAACGAGATGTGATGACAGTAGACAGAAATGACATCATTTTTTTAATGGCATTAATAGGGTCATCTCTTTGTTTAAACACGATAACTACAAGACCAGAGTCTATCTGAGGAAATTTAGCAAGATGTGTTTGTTGATTAACTGTGAAGACAGCATATTCAATTTGAGGAACAGATTGTGGTTGTGGACAAGCCTTTAGATGAATTGTGGATGAGTAAGCATTTGGATACGGTGTTGTCGGATAAGTAATTGCAAGAGGTGTGGATGGATAAGTAGTTGTGTAACACCCCCAAATTGGGTCGCAGCGGAATGAGGGTCTGGGGCGTGTTACTTCAATGATCAACAACACAAGATATATATAGAACGACCAAAAAGTCATTTAAAAACCGATACATCGGATTTAACAAAGTTTTTGTTACATCAGCCCGAAGCTTCACTTGTTCAAAATACAAAGATTTCTAGTCCATAACAGATATACAAAATGTAATGCGACAAAATCTTTAATGCATGATATCCAAATCAAAACCACCAATGTATCCCTTGCACCTCGTGCTTATTGACCTCCTGAAAAACATTGCTTTAAAACGTCAACAATAATGTTGGTGAATTCATAGGTTTGATAAATCGTATATTGTAGGACCACAAGATTTCCCAAGTGTATGATAATGCAACAGATGCAGACATCATATAAATGTAATTACGTTGCCCTAAGCTCATGACACTGAAGCTCGACATAAATGAATACCATATAAATGGCCTACATTGCCCGTGATGATGTTCTAACCCGCAACATCCTATGTTCGACATGGTATACGTTCGTTTGCCCAGTGATAGCTAATCACCCGAACGGGGATGTCAATCCCAATAGATCTATTCATAACATTCGTGCTCACAATCCAGTAACTGACAGTTCATGATAATGGGCTCAACTAGGGTTATCGCTACTTAGGCAACACGTAATCATAATGGTGTGGTGAATTGGGGTGTGGTGGGGGGGCGTTGGGGGAGGCAGGGGGGGTGCGGGGTTGGGGCAGGTGGGGGGTGTGTTGTGGGGTGGGTGTGGTGGGGATTGGTAGGGGGGGGCGTGTGGGGTGTGTGTGAGGGGTGGGTGGTCGGGGGAGGGTGGGGGGGAGGGGAGGCTGGTGTGGGGGGGGTGCCAGGGCTCGAGGCGGGGGAAAGTGGGGTGTTAGGGTGGTGTTGTGGGGTGGGGGGTTTGGTGGGGGGTGTGGGGGGGGGGCGGTGTCCGTGAGGGTGGGGGGGGGTTGTGTGGGGGGGTGGGGGGGGGGGTGTTCGGTGGGGGTGGGTAGTTGGGGGGTGGGGGGGTGGGGGGGGGGGTTGTGAGTGGTGTGGTGGGAGTGTGGGTGGAGGGGGCGGGGGGGGTAGTGGTCTGGGGCGGGTGGGGGGGGATGTGGGGGGTGGAGTGGGTCGTGGGGTGAGGTGGTGGACGGGGCAGGCAGGGGGGAGGCGTGGGGGGGGGGGGGGTGGGGGGGTGGTCGGGGTTGAGGCTGGGGCGGTGGGGGGGGGTCGGGGGGGGTATAGGGAGGGGGGTTTTGTGAGTTTGGGGGGTGGGGTAAGGGGGGGGAGTGGGGTGGGTGTGTGGGGCGTTGGGGTCGGGGAGGTGGTGGGAGGGTGGGGAGGGGTGGGAGGGGATGGCGTGGTGGAGGATACGGAGGTGCGGGGGGGGAGGGGTGGGAGCTGGGGCGGGGGCGGTGGAGGGGGGGTGGTGGGGGGGGGGTTGTGGGGGGGTAGGTAGGGGAGAGTGGAGGTTGTGGGGGGGAGGGCGGTGGGGGGTTGGGGGGGGTCGAGCGGGGGAGGGCGGTTTGGTGGCCTTGGGGCGGGGGTGGCAGGGTGGTGGGTGGGAGGCAGGGTGGGGGTGTTGGGTGAGGGGGGGTGCGTGTGTTGGGGTTTTTTTTTTTGGGTTTGGGGGGGGGTTTGGGGGGGGGGAGGGGGGTGGGGTTGAAGGGGGGTGGGGGGGGGGTGAGGAGTGTGGTGGGTGTGTGGGCGGGCGGTGGGTGGGGTGGCTGTGTGTCGGTGGGTGGGGGGTGGGTAGGGGGTTGGGTGGTGGTGGTGTGGTGGTTGACCAATATTACTTTTGGGGGTTGGTGGTGGGTAGGGAGGATCGGGGGGTGGGTGGGTGGTGGGGGGGGAGTGTGACGTGGGAGGGGAGGTGGGGGTCGGGGGGGTGGGGGGGTTGGGGGGGGGGGTGTGGGCGGGGAGGGGGTGAGGTGGGTGTAGGGGAGGGAGGGGGGTGGGTGGGGGGGGAGGGGGAGGTGGTGGGTGTGGTGGGGGGTGGGGAGTGTAGTGGTGGGGGGGGTTGTGGGGGGGGTTGGTGGGGGAGAGGTCGGGAGGGGGGGGGTGGTGGGGGGGGGGTTGAGGGGAGGGGTGGTGGGGGAGGGTGGTGTGGGTGGTGGGTAGGTTGGGCGTGTGGGGGGGTGGTATGGATGTGGTTGGAGGGGGGTGGGGTGGGAGTGTGGGGGTAGTGGTGGGGAAGGGTGGGGGTGTGGGTGGTGGGTGGGGTGGGGTGTGTGGGGCGTGGTGGGTGTGGCTGGGGGGTGTGTGGGGGGTGGGGGGGAGGTGGGGTGGGGGGGGGGGGTGAGAGTTTGTGAGGCGGTGGGGGACGGTGGGTTAGGGGGGGGGTGTTGGGGGGGGATGTTGAGGAGGGGATATGGGTGGGTGTGGGGTGGGTGGGGGGGGGGGGGTGGTGGTGGGGTGGTGTGGGGGGGGGGGGGGGGGGGGGGTTGGGGGGTTGGGGCGTGGTGGGGGTGTGTCGGGAGGTGGTTGGGGGGAGTGTGAGGGGTGGGGGGGGTGGAGTTTGGGGGTGGGGTGGTGGGTGGGGGCGTGGGTGTGGTGGGGGGTGCTGGGCGGCGGTGGGGGGGGTGTTCGTGGTGTGGGGGTTGTGTGGGGGGGGGGAAGGGGTTGGGGAAGGCCGGGGGTGGGCGGGGGGGTGGGGAGTGTCGGGGTGGGTTGAGTGTGGGGGGGTGGGGGGGGGGGTGGGGTGGGGGGGGGTTTGTGGGGGTGGGTGGAGGGATGGGTGGGTGGTGTGGGGTGTTGTGTGGGGTTCGTGCTGGGGGTGGGGGGGTGGGGTGGGCGAGAGGTGGGTGTACGGGGGGGGGGGGGGGGGGGGTGGGGGGGGGGGGGGGTGAGGGATGGGGGGTTTGTGTGTGGGGTGTGGGGGAGTGTGGTGATGAGCGGGTGGGTGGGTGTGGGGGGTTGGGGGTTTGACGGGGGGTGGGGGGTGGGTGGGGATTGGGGAGGGCGGGTGGGGTGGTGGGTGTGTGGTGGGGAGTGGTTGGGTGGGGTGGGGTTGGGGGGTGGGGAGTGTGGGGGTGGTGAGGTCGGGGGAGGGGGAGGTGGTTGGTCGGGGGTGAGGGGTAGTGGGAGTTTTTTTTTTTTTTTTTTTTATTTTTTTTTATTTTTTTTTTTTTTTTTATTTTTTGTATGTTTATTTATATGTTTTTTTTATTTTTTTGTCTTTTTTTTTAATTTTTTTATTTTTTCTATTTATTTTATTATTTGTTTTTTTTTTTTTTTATTTTTTTTTACTTTCTAGTTCTTATTTTTTTTTTTTGTTTTTTATATTTTTAATTTATAATTTTTTTTTTTTATTTTAATTTTTTTCTTATATTTTTTTTTTTTTATTTATTATTTTTTATTTTTTTTAATTTTTTTTTTATTTTTTTTTATTTTTTATCTTACTTTTTTTTTTTTCTTTATTTTATTTTTTAATTTTCTCTTGTTTTTTTATTTTATTATTTTTATTTTTTTAACTGTTTATAAATGGCCTACATTGCCCGTGATGATGTTCTAACCCGCAACATCCTATGTTCGACATGGTATACGTTTGTTTGCCCAGTGATAGCTAATCACCCGAACGGGGATGTCAATCCCAATAGATCTATTCATAACATTCGCGCTCACAATCCAGTAACTGACAGTTCATGATAATGGGCTCAACTAGGGTTTATAGCTTACTTAGGCACACGTAATCATTATGTAAACTTATCCTACTTGTGTCCAATTATAAAACAGTGCATGTTCTCACCCCAAAATAAATTATAAACAATCAAGTAAAACGTGGGGCTATTAACTCACCTTGAGTGAGCGTAATAAAAGTGTATCAAGAAATGCATACGGTGGTAATGATCGAGTGCAACCTATCCAATATAGGTCGCGTTTATAAGTACTAATTTCTTTCCACATTTTTGGGGGGGGGTAACTCTATACCATGTATATTTATATATAGCTAATCACCATATAATTGTTTTAGTGAAATCATATTTAAAAAGATAAAACGTTTATAAATATACCTTTAGTAAAAATGACCTAACTTTCACGTTTCAAGTTCGTTTCTTGCGTTTCTTATGTCCACGCTTTCGTATTAAGACGACGTAATCAACAATATGGACATTTTTGTATTTTCATTTGTCTCTGGTCTTGTGAACAGTACTTTTTACTGTTCACACCAGTTATAAAGTTATTTTTATAGTTTTAGTTATCGTAAACCCGTAAATGTCGTATTTTACTCGTTTTAACTCCGTTTTTAGCGATTCTTTCGAGTACGTCTTTGTTATTAAAAGTTATATCATATTAATGATGTTTTCAAAATGTATAAATCTGAGATGAACAGTAACTTTTATAAAAATAGTTTTATAATAAAAGTATTTTTATACATTTTAAGTATATAAACTCGCGTAATTCATAACTCTTCGTTATCGATTGAAAAATTACGATTCTTATCATTTTGGAATCCTAAAAATATGTGTGATCTGAGAAAAATAATAAACCTTACATATCAGTAGTATTTTATAAATTGTTTTTATAAAATTTCTTTTATAACGCGTTTAATTAACGTATAACTTGTAAATTACGTATCTTTTTCGTTATTAATCCGTTTTTCGAGTTTCTTAGCTTTTTGGAATCGTCATGAGACGTACTATTTTATAAAAATTTAAAAAGTATAACTTATTTTTCGAACCAAAATAGAAAGTTTGGAGGTTTGTGTTAAAAACATGTTTTAAACTTGATTTTGTACTTTTTAGCTTAACCATCTTGTTACAAGTCCATTGCAACCCTTTATACCATATGTCATACATATAATAATGTCCATTGTCCATATTTTGTCCACATGAGTCCATGACAACAAGATTAACAAGTCATTTACAATACTTTTACTTGTAACTTATTAAGTAAACTTTAGAAACCCTAATTTGTATATACACTTTTTATACTTAAACCAACATGATATAATACTTATATATCCATTTTAACATGATATTACCAACAACATAACATATGTAAAAGTGTACAAAACAATGATCACAAGTAAAAATCCCTTTTACATGTTTAAAAGTATCCTAATGGTGATTTTGCTATATAGAACTCATATATGCATAAAATGATAAATGTATGTTTATAAAGAGTTTTATATAACCTTATGATAATGTAATATGATGACCAACAAAATCAAAACCCTTGTTTAGATAAAAAACCAAAGCTTGCACACTTGAAAACCCTAGTTTTCTAAGAAAACCCTAATCTTGTAATACTTGCTTAAATACTTGTAAACCTTTAACCAATACTTCAAAACACCTTGAGGTATCTTAGATATGATGTAGGTATGTGTGTATGGTCTTAGAAAATCAAGCTATAAATTATATAAAAGGGGTGTTTGATGTCGTGGGTTTTGAGAGAGAACCAAGATAGATGGATTTTGTTTTTGGTTAAATGAAATGTGTTAAGTGTTTCTCTCTTCTAGTGCATGAGTTATATATTAAAAAGGGCTAGTCAAATGAAGAATAGGAATTCTTCTAAGACAAGATGAGGGTCTTGAGGAAGAATACTGGTCAAGGTATGAAGAAAATGTGTAGATGTTCCCTAATAGTTGAGAACATCCCATGAAAACAAGGAGAAGTGTTTTCAAACTAGATATTTTTGTATAAGTCCATCCATGTCAGGTTTTGTATGTATATAGGTGATGTTATTTTGTGAATTTTGAGTATTGGGTATAATTGTGGGTATTTGTTGAAGCGTAGAAAAGTTTTGGTGGTTCTGGGAATGCCTAAACGTATTTTATCGCGAAACGTAAACACTTTACGTAACCAATAAAAATACAATGAACAAAGTTAATAATTATCCTCAAAATAATTACTTAACACTTGCTTGATGTAAACATTTAATTGTTTGATGCCCGTTTACATTGAATGATCATTTTTAGCTTACGCGATTTAACTTAACGATTACGATTAAAAGCAAATGCGTACAATACTAAAAATACATAGTGAATTTATTGACGACGTCAATTAACCTAAAACACGGGGTGTTATAGTCTCCCCCCGTTAAGTGAGCCTTGTCCTCAAGGCTTAAAATGTGGCACTTGACGACGGTGCGGTCTTTGTGAAGAGGTGTGGATATTTCTTCCTGAATTGATCTTCGCGTTCCCATGTAAACCTAGGGCCTCACCTAGAGTTCCATCGAACCTTGACTAGTAGAATGCGGCTTCACTTTAACCGTTTAACTTCACGGTCCATAATTTCTACCGGCTCCTCGACAAATTGAAGCTTGTCATCAAAGTGAAGTCCATTCAACGGAACGGCTAATGGTTCGTCAGCATAGCACTTTTTCAAGTTGGATACATGGAACGTATTGGGTACCCTGCTCAGCTCTTGTGGAAGCTTAAGCTTGTATGCAACTGATCCAACCTTTTCCAACACCTTGAATGGTCCAACGTATCTAGGGTTCAACTTCCCCCGTTTGCCAAAATGTACGACCCCTTTCCAAGGCAAAACTTTAAGCATAACTTTATCCCCAACCTGAAATTCCATCAGTTTACACTTTAAATCCACATAACTCTTTTGTCGATCGCGAGCAGCTTTCATTCTCTGCTTGATTTGAACGATCTTCTCAGTTATTTCTTGCACTATTTCTGGACCAGTGAGTTGAACTTCTCTAACCTTGGCCCAACAAATGGGTGAATGACACTTTCGACCGTAAAGTGCTTCAAATGGTGCAGCCTTGATGCTAGCTTGATAGTTATTGTTATATAAGAACTCGACTAATGGCAAATGGTTAACCCAACCCCTTCCAAAGTCAATTGCACAATCACGTAACATATCCTCTAGAGTTTGAATAGTCCTCTCACTTTTCCCGTCTGTTTGTGGATGGTACGCAGTACTTATATCCAGACTAGTACCCAAAGCATTCTGAAGTGACCTCCAGAAATTTGATGCGAACCTAGGATCATGATCATAAATAATCGAGAGAGGTATTCCATGCCTCGTTACCACCTCCTTTGGGTACAATCTTGAAAGTTTATCCATCGGATCTGTCTCTCTCATCGGTACAAAGATTGTGGACTTAGTGAGTCGGTCAACAATCACCCAAATGGTGTCGTAGCCTTATGATGACTTAGGAAGCTTCGTGACAAAATCCATTGTGATGTTGTCCCACTTCCATTAAGGTATATCAGGTTGTACCAACAATTTTGATGGCCTTTGATGTTCGGCTTTGACCTTAGCACACGTCAGACATTTGCTAACATAGGTGGCGATGTTTGCCTTCATATTGGGCCACCAATATAGCTTTTTCATGTCTTGGTACATCTTTTCAGAACCCGGATAGATAGAATACTTTGACTTGTGGGACTCATGCATGATCACAGTCCTCAAATCACCATAGCATGGCAACCAACTCCTGTCATTTAGACATAGAGTTCCATCCGCGCAGGGTTCCAACTTTTCCGTCCTAAGCTTATCTGGATCCTTAGAATTTTCAACCAACATGCCTCCAACATCTTCGTTCTTGATGTTCTCTGGTTTTCGTGCTTCAGTCTGAGCATCCAAAATTTGTTTGGGGAGATTCAAACCTATAGTCATGACTAAGGCTCGAACCCTTAATGGTGGCTCTCGTTCCTTCCTGCTCAAGGCGTCAGCGACAACATTTGCTTTCCCTGGGTGATAACGAATCTCGCAATCGTAATCACTAAGCAATTCTAACCAACGACGCTGCCTCATATTCAGCTCCTTTTGATTAAGAATGTGTTGTAGACTCTTGTGATCCGTGAACACCGTACACTTGGTTCCGTACAAATAGTGTCTCTAGAGTTTCAGAGAAAACACTACCGCTCCAAGTTCCAAATCATGAGTCGTATAGTTCTTCTCATGAATTTTCAGTTGGCGTGATGCATAAGCAATCACCTTCTCTCTTTGCATCAACACAACGCCCAAACCTTTGATCGAAGCATCGCAGTATACGATAAAATCTTCGCTTCCTTCAGGTAAAGCCAGAATTGGTGCACTACACAACTTCTGCTTCAACAGTTGGAACGTTGTTTCTTGTTTGTCACCCCACTCAAACTTGACCTTCTTCTGAGTGAGCTTGGTCATTGGTTTGGCAATCTTCGAAAATCCTTCGATGAACCTTCGATAATACCCAGCAAGACCTAAAAATTGACGAATCTCCGTTGGTGACTTAGGAGATGCCTAATCTTTAATGGATTCGATCTTAGCAGGGTCCACGTGAATACACTGGCTGTCAATCACGTGACCAAGGAACTGTACTTTAGGAATCCAAAATTCACACTTGGAAAATTTGGCATACAACTCCTCTTTCTTAAGCAACTCTAAGATTAGCTTAAGGTGCTCTTCGTGTTCTTGCTTGTTCTTTGAATATATCAGAATATCATCAATAAAGACAATTACAAATTTATCCAGATATGGTTTGCACACCCGATTCATAAGGTCCATGAATACGGCAGGTGCGTTTGTCAAACCAAATGGCATAACTTGAAATTCATAATGGCCGTAACGGGTTCTAAAAGTGGTCTTCGGAATGTCTTCTTCTCGAACCCTCAGTTGGTGATAACCCGACCTTAGGTCGATCTTCGAGTAGACACTCGACCCTTGAAGCTGATCAAATAAATCATCAATTCTTGGGAGCGGATAACGGTTCTTCACCGTCAGTTTATTCAATTCCCGGTAATCAATGCACATTCGAAATGATCCGTCCTTCTTCTTGACAAACAAGACCGGAGCTCCCTAGGGTGAGGAACTAGGTCTTATAAAGCCTTTGTCAGATAGTTCTTTTAGTTGCTCCGATAACTCTTTCATTTTAGAAGGTGCCAATCGATAAGGCGCCCGAGCTACGGGTGCAGCACCAGGTATCAAATTGATTTGAAATTCCACTTGTCGAGTCAGAGGAAGGCCCGGCAAGTCCTTAGGGAATACATCAGGAAAATCCCAAACGATTGGTACATCCTCAAGTCGCTTCTTCAATGACTTGTCTTTCGTCTCCTTTGTATTAATGTTTGCCAAAAAGACTGGACATCCTTTTAGCGTGTATTCTTGTGTTTTGGTGTACGAGATAATGTGCAGACGAGCCACGTGTCCCTGGTTGCTTCCGTCACCATGAACAATTAATGTTTCATTTTCCTAGGGGATACGAACGATCTTCTCAGCACACACAATGATTGCTTGGTACTTTACCAACCAATCCATACCAATTTTAGCGTCGAAACTACCAAGTTCTACATGCATTAAATTTATGTTGAATGGGTGGTTTAGGAGATTAAATGTGCAACCCCTAAGGATAGTGTTTAACCTAATTATTCTCCCGTAGGCTAGTTCAACGTCATAATAGTGATCTAATGCGGTTGGTGTAATATCAATTTGGGAGCTAAATGCAGTAGATACAAAACTTCTATCGACACCAGTATCAAATAAGATAGAAGCATAGCAGTTGTTTAGAAGGAACGTACCCGTCACGACGTTAGAGTCTGGTTTTGTCCCTGCATGCCCTACCGCATATACCTTGGCGGGATCATTGCTACCTCCAACTTGGTTACCATGGTTGTTGTTGTTCTTAAGCTTGGGGCATTCCCTCTTGAAGTTTCCTTGGGCTCCACACTCAAAACAAGTAGGCTTCTGACCTGACCCGGTGCCCCTTTAATTGTTAGCATTGTTGGCATTTACTGTACTCCTACAGTCACGAGCAAAATGGCCAACTTTGTTGCATTTTTGGCATTTAGGAGCACATGGACTATCGTGGTAATAGTTTCATTTTGAGCATAGGGGTTTAGATCCCCCGTATGGCTTCTTCTCACCAGTCCTTGCAGTGTAAGCCCTGCCAGTGTTCTGCCTTTTGTTCTGTTGTTTTTGTTGTTGGTTTTGAGTGTTCCTTGAGGTGTCCTCAAACTTCCTTTTACTCTCTATCTGACGGTTAGCAAAAGTGTAGATTCTCTTATCCATCACTTCGATTGCCATTTAGTTGCCTCTTGCATTGTCTTAGGCTTGGATGCTACTACACTTCCGTAGATCATGTCGGGTAAGCCACTGACATATTTCTCAATCTTGTCAGATTCTTCAGGAAACATTCTACCATACAGCAGTGCCAGTTCTTGAAAACGTTGATTGTACCCTATCACATCGGCACCTTTCACTTTTAATTCTCACAGTTCAACTTCGAGTTTCTTAATCTCGGTCCTTGGGCAGTACTTGTCAGTTATTTTCTTCTTCAGTTCAGTCCAGGTCATTGCATAAGCAATGTCATTACCAACAGTCCTAACGTGGGAGTTCCACCACATTAAAGCATTTCCTAGAAGAGTACAAGTGGAGAACTTGATTTGGTTTTCCACAGACTAGTTGCTTATGCAGAACACAGTTTCCATTTTCTCAATCCATTGAGTCAATTCGACAACTCCTTCTGTGCCTTTGAAATTTAGAGGTTGGCATTTCATGAAGTCTGGGTAAGTGCACTTACGAGTGGCTCGCTCGTTTCTCCTAGCACCTGTTCCTGAATTGTGGTTGTCGACGCCATTTATGTTTGCATTACGTGCAGCCAAAGCGACAGTAACGCGTTGGTTAATCATTGCCTGAAGTTGGG
>BQNB010056120.1:7244-38803 GCA_026074375.1 Tanacetum coccineum | reverse complement strand
CGTTTTTTATTCGTATGATTTTTTTTAAAGTTTTGAATTAAAGTGTACATCATTTTGTTTATTTTATTTTTTATTTATTTTGTGCGAGCTTATTTTTTCGGTCTCATGTTTAATAGTTTGTTTTTTTATATGGGCTTATGTGTTGGGCTTCATGGCGCGGGTATTTTTTGATCTGAATAAATCAGTACTTTTGTAAAAAAAATTCCTATGTTATGCCGAGCAAAATTTTTTTATTTTATTTTGTGCGGGTTTATTTTTTCGGTCTCACGTTTAATAGTTTGTTTTTTTATATGGGACTATGTGTTGGACCTCATCGCGCGGGTATTTTTTGATCTGAATAAATCAGTATTTTTGTAAAAATTTTCCTATGTTGTGCCGAGCAATTTTTTATATTATTTTGTGCGGGCTTATTTTTTCGGTCTCATGTTTAATAGTTTGTTTTTTTATATGGGCTTATGTGTTGGGCTTCATGGCGCGAGTATTTTTTGATCTGAATAAATCAGTACTTTTGTAAAAAAAATTCCTATGTTGTGCCGAGCAAAAATTTTTTTATATTATTTTGTGCTGGTTTATTTTTTCGGTCTCACGTTTAATAGTTTGTTTTATTATATGGGACTATGTGTTGGACCTCATCGCGCGAGTATATTTTGATCTGAATAAATCAGTGTTTTTGTAAATTTTTTCCTATGTTGTGCCGAGCATTTTTTTTATATTATTTTGTGCGGGCTTATTTTTTCGGTCTCATGTTTAATAGTTTTTTGAGTAAACTGCAAAAATCATCCCCGTGGTTTGTACTTTTTGGCACTAACATCCAAGAAACCGATACTATTGAGCAATAATATCCCTGAGACGCTGAAATATTCGCAAAATCATCCCTCACCACGAATTAATGAAGGGTGATTTATTCATTTAAAACACCACATGATGATTTTTTTGCCAAAATATGTTAAACCAAGGGATGATTTTTGCTGTTTTACAAAAAAAAAACTAATATTCACAATTACAATTATTTTTTACTTTTTTTTTAATTAAATCATCACTTCATTATAATAATAGAATTTACAACAAATTAGAGGGGAGCGGAGATACCATCTAGGTCTCACATCATTTCGCTTCAAGGCATATTATTATTATATTATTATTATTATTAATATTATTATTAATATTATTATTATTTAATACATTATATAAATTGTAATTGTTACTTTATTTTATTATTATTATAATTATTATTATTATTATTATAAATCACTTTATTAGAAATTTAATGAATTTATAAAAAATTATTGAGAAGGACCGAAGAATATTATCTAGGCTTCCACTCTTTTGATGTGTGTGTTTATCAGATTGGCAACTTTCGCTTTTACACAAACCATGATGGCTGTGATGCGGCACAAGAATTTCTTAATGACAATATAAGGTAACGATAACGTAAACGTGTGATAAGGCGGAACAAATCAGCCATCTTGGTTTGTTTTCAAAAGGCGAAAGCCCCAGTCAGATCAACACACACAACAACGAGTGGCGCCTAGATGATATATCGGCATCCTAATAATTTTTTATAAAATAAAAATAAGTAAATTACAAATAAAGTGATTTATAAATAAAATAATAATAATGAAGTGATGTTTATAAAAAAATTAAAATAATAATAATAATAATTGTAACATTAGTTTTTTTAGTAAATTGCAAAAATCATCCATGTGGTTTAAACATATGGAGGGTAATTATGTCATTTAAAACACACAAGGATGATTTTTGCCGAACGTTTCATCACTCGGGGATGATTAGTGCCAATAGTATCGGTTATGGATGATTAGTGCTAAAAAGTACAAACCACAGGGATGTTTTTTGCAGTTTACTCTAGTTTTTTTTATATGGGCTTATGTGTTGGGCCTCATGACGCGATTTTTTTTTGATCTGAATAAATTAGTATTTTTGTAAAAAAAAATTTCCTATGTTGTGCCGAACAATTTTTTTTATGTTATTTTGTGCGGGTTTATTTTTTTGTCTCATGTTTATAAGTTTGTTTTTTTTATATGGGCTTATGTGTTGGGCCTCATGTAGCGGATATTTTTTGATCTGAATAAATCAGTATTTTTGTAATTTTTTCCCTATGTTGTGCCGAACAAATTTTTTTTTATGTTATTTTGTACGGGTTTATTTTTTTTGTCTCATGTTTAATAGTTTGTTTTTTTATATGGGCTTATGTGTTGCCTCATGTAGCGGATATTTTTTTATCTGAATAAATCAGTACTTTTGTAATTTTTATTTTATTTTGTGTCGAGTATTTTTTTTATATTGCGTATTTATAAAAAAAATGGGTCGGCCCAAACTGGAAGCCCAGTGGGCCGGGTACTGTAGCGTGCACTGTAGCAAAAAAATTGGGTCGGCCCAAACTGGAAGCCCAGTGGGCCGGGTAATGTAGCGTGCACTGTAGCACGCATGGGTAAAACGACGTCGTATTGAATGTGTTTTTATTATTTTGTGCGGGTTTATTTTTTCGGTCTCACGTTTAATAGTTTGTTTTATTTATATGGGACTATGTGTTGGACCTCATCGCGCAGGTATTTTTTGATCTGAATAAATCTGTATTTTTGTAAAAAAATTTCCTGTTATGCCGAGCATTTTTTTTATATTATTTTGTGCGGGCTTATTTTTTCGGTCACATGTTTAATAGTTTTTTTTATATGGCTTATGTGTTGGGCCTCATGGCGCGGATATTTTTTGATCTGAATAAATCAGTATTTTTGTAATTTTTTTTCCTATGTTGTGCCGAACAATTTTTTTTATGTTATTTTGTGCGGATTTATTTTTTTGTCTTATGTTTAATAGTTTGTTTTTTTATATGGGCTTATGTGTTGGGCCTCATGTAGCGTATAATTTTTGATCTGAATAAATCAGTACTTTTGTAAAAAAATTTATTTTGTGCCGAGTATTTTTTTTATATTGCGTAGTTATAAAAAGAAAATTTGGGTCGGCCTAAACTGGAAGCCCAGTGGGCCGGGTACTGTAGCGTGCACTGTAGCACGCATGTATATACATAATGTTCCTAACAAGTTGGCTGATTGCCCGCGCGTTGCGGCGGGGCTGATTAGCAGCCAAAACATGTTTTTTAGTAACACTTAAATCTTACAGTTGTCTACAAAAGATCAAAAATGGCATTTGAACGCTTACACATACCCTAACAACTCTTAAAATCCACAAACCTGAAATTAATTTCTAAATAAAAAGATAACATTGCAGACATATATGAAAACTAACCACTCAGATACTATAGCTATACATATCTACTTTTCAATATTAGTGAAGTTTCCAGATAGGCCTAAAGGAAGCTTAGTAGGTGGAAACCATGGTAATGATTTGGCATAATATTACTTATGATGACAGGTAATGTGCCGATAGCCATGTTAAAATACTAATCTAACATGAAAGATACACTTGTGTGCAATTAGTTATTCTGATCAGTAAGCCATGCTGATAATATACTAGTGTGGTGCTAAGCTGGTTATCAACCTAAGTATTTCCCCAAGTAATGGAAGACTCATGTTGCTATTATTTGGATGGCCCACAACTTTCATATGAGAGAGTATTGCCCGTTTTGAGCATGTCCCGTGACTGGTGTCGTGGACAGAAGGAAAAACACAAACCTTAATAGGATCATTTTCCATATGGAAGCCATCACTGAAAGAGTAATTGTCTTTACACGCATCACGATTGTTGACATCTGCACTATTGCCAAAAGCTGTGTCCCATTTCGTTAATTACTAATTGGTCGTTCTCTGTAATCGTCATGATTTCCCTGTACAAAACGTCAAAAGTAGAAAAATAGTAGTTATCAACATTATGCAAAACATACAACTTTATTGACTAAGCTCGAAATAACGTCAGACCCCATATTGTTCACTTGTTAATTGCAGCTATTACCGTGGCGATCAGTACCAGTACCTGTTAAGAAAGTAAATTGCACATAAGTGAACTTAGGTGTGGACAAACAACGTACACTAAATAATAAGGTCTACGACCAGTTTGGCGCGGCATAGTCCTTGTATATAAAACAACCGCATATCTGAATACTCAGTTACATGTCGGTTTCTGCAAATATGGTCTTGTCTGAATTTACCTTCAGCCGTAGGGTTTATACGTTGACCACTTCCATGAGAACTGCTATCGTTGTTGTCGGTTCTCGTTAACAACTGCTAGAAAAGGTCACGTTGCTTCAGGTATGTCCTGTTATCACCACTGTGCCAGCCGATACTTGTACCTTTGTTAGTATCACCTGTTCGAACGTGTAACAACAAAAAATGCATCAGCAAAAGTGCGATGGCAAACTCCAAGAGCTGATGCTTGCAATTTCAGTGTAACAACAAATGTGTGAATACAAAGTTCAACTTCTGATGTCTGCAATTTCAGTTAAATAGTGGGACAACAAAGTATTACTATTCACACATTTGTTCAAATATGCAGATTCTTTAACTGGTAGAACTACACGCTAAAGTGATAATTGAACTTTGTATTGACACTTGAACTTTGTTCAAATATGCATATTCTTTACCATGGTTGTCTTAATTATCACTTATTAGAACTACATGCTAAAGTGATAATTCAAAACCGCACTCAACTTAAGACTACATGGACTTATAAGCTTATTCTCTATTAGCCCATTTTTCCAGCGCATTAGTTGGAGAAAACGCATAGGCTCATAAGCCCAAAAGCAAGCTTACGGGGGTGTTTGGATTAGCTTATTTTGTGGGCTCATGTGTTTATATGATCCTGGAAAAGCCCACTCTTTCCAGCTTGTGAACATGAGCTCAATACTTACTCAAGTCCATAAGTGTAACTTGATAAGCTGAAAGAAGTGAGCCTTTCCAAATTCATATAAGCTAATAATTCTGCAAAATAAGATAATCCAAACAACCCCTTAAACTTCACTTATTTAAACTTTAACAAATGGGTATTAACCGAAACCTAATAAACACTAAAAAAGCAATAAACCAATAAGAAAATAAGGAGCTCTAATAAGCAACATACCTTTCCACCCTTGACAACATTCAAAGGCTTCACTGCCGGAAATCTTGTCCGTCATAAACTCGGGGTCGCCAGAAAATTCCCTTAACCTTTAACACACACATATAATCGCACCCATTCATAAAGTAAATAAAATAACAAAACCCTAAAGCAATATTTACTACCGATACCTGTAAATGAGTCACCCTCGCGCACACATTCTGACACCAGAACCGTAGCTGTGCCATACTCCAACCACATCCCAAAATTGAGTAAACCTATTATGAGAATCCAAAATTAACACCAAAGTGATCCGCGCACCTCCGGTTAATTTATGTGAGAGATGAGATTGTTAAATTCGAAATTTGTAATGCATTTTAGTATGTATGATAATATAAGTGCGTTAATATACCTTTGAGTAAAAAAGTATTTATAAAAAAGCAAATGAAAAAAAGACTAAACTGAGAAAGCACATGTATAAGCGTATGTACCTGAACCCACTCGACTATTAGAAGGAATATGAGGATGAACAACATGCATGATATGTTACACAGTTCGTCTAACCCGTTTATTTTGATGTCTATAATCTGTGTTTACTTGTGGTTGAAAACCATTGTTCCCCCCTGATAAATGGGTAGCGTATAAAATTTCCGATGTTAAAAAATGTGAGGTGCTCCTGCTACTTAAAAACACGTACATATGAATACGTAAAATAATGTGAGGTGCTCCTGCTCGAACATCGACGGCCACTTGGCTTTTGGGTTTACCTCTCCTTTTAGCGTTACCACATATCGGATTAAGTTTTCGTTACGAAAAACACGTTTCAAATCAGTAAGGCCTGGCCAGTATTTTTTTTGGGTAAAGGGGAAATCCCCGGTAAAATAACCTGGCTGGCCAGTATATTGGTAATAAGAAAAAGCATAAAGTTTGGGTAACTTTGCTGGGGGTGTTTAGCTTAGCTTACTTACCCCGCTTATTCGCTTACTTGATTTTGGAAAAGCCAATAAGGTCACTTGTTAGACCTTAAGACCATATTGGTTTGAGCCAATAAGGGCTAAAAAGTGAGCTTATTAATCAAATAAGCTCATAAGAGGGGTAACTAAACTGATCCAAACAGCCATAAGAAAGCTTAATGGAATATTTAGTAAAAAAATATTAATCAAAATCCACTACATTAGGTATAGTTAACGATGTCGTCTAACAGTCATCAACAAAAAATTAGATGCAGTTAGAAGAAAAGCAGAACTCGATAACGATGGATCCACTCATCAAATCAGTAATTACTTATTTCAGATATCATCAAATAGAGGTTGTTTGTACATAATATAATATTCAATATGAATTTACACTAATTTTGGTTTTTAAAAAATATCACAGCCAAAGTTGATGTACTAAAGGCGTGGGATTCAGGCGTTGGCAAAAACAAAGATAAAGCTGAAATACAAGAATACACGCAACATAGGTAAGGTGAATGTTAATACGATAAGTAAGAGATCTTACCACATTCCCGGGAAGTGATAATCAAGTAATTGGTTAATTGTTTGTGTTTTCTCTAACCTTCATTTTTTGCTGTAATGTCAACAATTTTAGCAGCAATCCTCGGTTGGTATACGGTGCAACAAACGTCTCAAAGAATCGGCTCTGAAATTTGAAAACATCCAAGTTTGATGAGCGATTTTCATCGTTTCAAGTAACATCATATCACACGTCGAATATGCCACACGAATGAATTCGGTTTTCATACTAAAATGCCAAAAGAACTTAACAACTCCCTTAACCACCCTCCCCTTTCCCCATCCACCTCAAACAACAATATAAGTTAACACATATCCAATAAACCCCAAAATTCACATTAAAAATCAACACTTTATCCACATATTTCTAAATGCTTAAACTAAGTCTTAAGTATAAAATTCACCTCAATATATTTAATCTTGAAAACATGATTCTCCCTGATATCTCAACTAAACCATTTATAAATCATCCGGATCATTACAATACACAATTCCAAAGTACCCTTTTATGCCGTTTGAACACTTTCAATTAAACAAAATATTCATCTTCATCTTAATCTTAACCTAACTTTAAACTGAAGTTTTTTTCTTGTTAAAGCTTATACAAATAAACTACAAAAAAAAGGAACCAAAACATACACCTACACCATGACCATAGCGCTTGATGCCGGCGAATCTGAACCGTCACCAAACGTCTCCACCGTCGCCGAATATGAGTGCGTATCATCTAAAGTAGGTTATACGAAGACCTTTGAAGAAGCTGCAGGAGTTGGTATCGTATATGTGCACGTATTGAAGAAGCTTGGACCTGGACCAACCTCATCAGGGTTAAGTTAGCCCAACTATAAAACGACAAATGTGTTGGTCGTTTTTGTAATGCTAATTGTATGTTTTAATTAATCATGATAAGAATGTGGTAAATATTAGGTGATGTAATTGGCGACTGAAAAACCTTGTAAAGATGAGTATTAGATATCTGGATCATTTACTTAAGTAAGTAAAACTTGGTGGCATGACTGCATACCAGTTGCCTCTCGGCAAGTAAAGCTTCGATGTTTTGCTGATTCAGTTCTTCTGGTCGAAGTCGTTCAGAATCCTTGAATTTTGCTACGCACGACAGAAAGTTTAATTATCAGCATGTAAGTACCAAATATTTATAAGGCATAACTTAATAAATTAAAATGCAGGAACCCATCATAGTATGTAATATTTATGGGAAAATATATATGCGGAAACTCGCTTGATATAATTCATGTTGAGGAAGTGAAACCACGGGCTTTTTGTTGTAAGCATTCATAAGCTTCCTCTCCGGTGCACTTAAATGAAGGTCCTCTACATTCACAACCCGGCCCAATATTCTCAACCTTTCATGAAACGGTACAAGTGTATCCACTAGAAAACCTTTGACTTTTTCTATTTCATCATCAAGAATCCTCTGTTTTGAAAAAAATATAAATAAGTTGTCATGAAAAGCTAATAATGAATTATAGAATTGTCCTTATTCTCGTGTTATCTTGAAATTGGGATGAAAGTTCCTTCGCGTAGCTCTCTGAAAGTTTAAGTACAAAACAACATTCATTTCTTCGCCATCTATTTCCCCTTGATAAAAGTAAGCTTTTGCAGTCAAAATTATGAATACGAAATATAATATGACAAGGGGTGGCCAAATAAATCACATTCGATTATAAACGGGACGCTTTTTATTATAATTTATCTCTAGAGCGTCAATGGGGTTCAATCGTATACTTCAATGCACAGTGACACAAATGTATTTAGAAATATGTATATGTAGTCATCTCCTCCTTTGGCCTGCTTATAGGCCTTCCACCAAGCCAACGCGTCACCCTCGAACTTATACACAGCCAATCTGGTCTTAAAAGCATCATTACAATCCATCACGTCGAAGATCTTCTCCATATGGGAGATCCAATTCTCAGCATCAACAGGGGCTACTGCCTTCTCGAACGAACGGGGTTTCTGCTTATTGAAGCGCTCAAGCCAAGTATGAATAGTGACTGGTGGAGGATTACTACCCGAAGCTACAGCACCAGTGCGGTACTCTTCGCGAACCTGCTCGCGAATCTGTGGGAGCATGGCATCCACGGCTGCCTGAACGGCCGCAGCGAGTTCAGCATCGGTACGAGTGTTCACCATCTGACATTTGCAAAAAGGGTTTAATGATTAAACGGTTAAAAGGTCAAAACGCGACAGAAGATAAACGTCGATTCTGAAGGAACCTAATGTCTACCCAATCCTCACAGGTCAAGTTTTAGAGCCTACAGGTCGAAACCTTTAGCTCTGATACCATAATTGTAACGACCCACTCCGGAAAGGAGGCCGAAACGTCATAATCATGGTGTCATATCAAAGCATAATAAAGGCATAAAGTCATAAATGATAACATAGGACAAGGTGGAAAGCCGGAATCAAACATCGGCTCCCAATTATGAGATCAACATGAATAACGTAAAAGAAGTCTAAAGGACGAAACATGTGTCCAAGATAGTATAGCACATCAAAATGTCTGCGATATAAAGAAAGGAAGCTAAATAGGTCACTTCCTAAGCACACACTCTCTCATGCCCAATCTCCCTCTAGATACCTGCCGTATAAGAAAGAGAAAGAAATACGGCTGAGCATAACGCTCAGTGAACGGATATAATAACAATGTAA
This sequence comes from Tanacetum coccineum, assembly GCA_026074375.1. NCBI lineage: Eukaryota > Viridiplantae > Streptophyta > Magnoliopsida > Asterales > Asteraceae > Tanacetum > Tanacetum coccineum. Next base: position 29,609 of record BQNB010056120.1, on the reverse strand, counting down.
TTAATAAGTATGAATCCTGGATAGTAAATACAAAGTAGCGGAAAGATCAAAAGTGTCATGAGGAAACCTGGAGAATGCGTCATGAAGAATAGGAAATAAACATGTAAAGCATGGTAATACGAAGTAAAGATGTCATGAAATATCATGGATAGTATAAACATAAATAATAAGGAATGCCCACGAGCTCATATAATCATACATGTCATAATAATAATGTCGTGAATACATGCATATAATAGAGGGGCTGCCTCAACATGTAATAGAGGGGTGACCTCTTATAATAATATGGGTGGAGGGATCAGCTCCAATGTGATGGGATGTAGAGCACACACCAACCAATCACCATGAACGTGTAAACTAGGATGCATCCATACGCCCCTGAATAATAATGGCCAAACATGAAATATAACGTGGTAACATAAAAGGGACGCCGCGTGAAATCACTCTCAACGCGAAAGAGTCGTGACACAGGTGCCTCATGTGTCACGGTCATGGTACCTCCATGACTAGGTGGTAAGTCATGTAAATCATGGTCATGCGTATATATAGCTCGGGCAATAGAATAAGTCTTGAAATCAAACATGTAAAGGATCATGGCAAAAGACATAAAAATGGGGAAGCATAGCAGTTCTGGGGATGAATCATGAAAAGAAAGAATGTCCTTACTGAAAGGACGGAATATCCGTACCGATAGTTCAAAGACGAATACAAAGTATTCAGAATCCGTACCTTATTTGAATGAATGAAAGACCACAAATAGACGGAGATTAATCCAAGGTCACCAACTCTACAAGAATATACTTATAATGTTACTTTTATTAAATTACGATTGACCTCTCAAAAGTTTTCAAAGGTTATATCATTCTATGATGCTTAAATAACTTTACAATTTTCTAGGTAAATTAACATGACTTTCTTGACTTAAAAACTCATTCAAAACATCTTTAAAAATTCAACCAAAAATCACAGGTCACCTATGATATGTCTAATGTGTCCCCATAAAATAAATTTAATCAATTCGAATTTTAAGTGGTCCCTTGACCCTTGTTAATCAAAACAGTCCCAAAACTGACTGGGCAGAAACTTATGAAAAGTTTACGTCTATTTGACCAAGTTAAACCCCTTAATTAATTATAAGAAAAATCACAGAGGTCACACATATTACTTAGTTTAACATATTCAAAAATTAGCCCTCAAATCCTTATGGTGATTTTATTAAAATTCAAACCCTAAAAGTAAAATTTTCGGAGTTGATTTCCAGAACTGACACTTTTTCTTGTAAATTCGAAAAACTGACCTTCCCTACCTCCAATTGACTTGAGGCCGGATTTTTCAGAAAGTATATTCGTTTTGCTACCCTTTAGACTCCAGAAACATAATAAAATCTATTTTTATCATTGAGTTATGATCTGTTGAACACAACCCAAAATTCTGCCTAGTTTTTAATTAAGAAAAACCCAATCAATTTCATGTTCTAATGTTCTTGTTCTTATTAATTATGATCAAAAACATAAAAATTTAATATGCTAACCTTACTAGATGAAGAAGAATGACACCAAGATGAACACGGATCAATACACCAAATAGAAGAAGAACTTTATTACTAGGATCACCCGAATGATTTAAAACTTCTAATCTTAAAATCTTCAAAACAACAATGGAGGATAATTTGACAGAGGAATTTGAGTGAATACTGGATGAGAGAGAGAGTTGGGGACGTGTAGTATTTATAGTGGTGAGGGGATAATCACCAATTAATTGTGCAGACAATTACACACTTGTTTCCAAAAGTATTTACACTCTATTCCTTAATTATCACAACTAAGTCAAATTTACCCTTTTTAGATATACACAATAATTACTTCCAAATTTCTAATGCTTATCTACTAAAAAAAAATCTTTTTTTTAATTTAAATACTTTATACCAAAATACCATTATTTCCAAAAATCCATAACTTAAGGTTTTTATTTTCAAATTCTTTTCATATACCATAGGTTATATTTCAAAATTAATATTTTGAAATGAAAAACTCAAATTTCAAAAATGCGGGTTTTACAACTCTTCCCCTCTAAAAAAAATTTCGTCCTCGAAATAGAAAACAAAATTTATGGGTTTTACAACTCATAGATTTCCCCGGTAAGGAACCCTGATAAATGAACTCAGGAGCATGAATGTCACCGAATATAACACGACGCGAATGGCAGTCAACCGAAGCACGGTGTACTGCTAACCAGTCTATACCCAGAATCATGTCAAACTCGCACATGTCTAAGGGAAGTGCATTAACTGAACGAATCTTGTCATCAAACTGTAGAGGAAGATCTCCATACACATGGGTAATACGAGCGGAGTCCTTCAGAGGCGTGGATATACATAATACATGATCAAGTAATACGGGTGTCATAGTAAAACATGAGGCAAACGTGGTAGATATCACGGAATGTGTCGCACCCGTATCAAATAAAACAAACACTGCACGACCGAAGATAAATAATGTACCAGTGATTGTACCTGAAGTATTGGCGGCCTGATCCTGTGTAAGTGCAAAGACACGGCCGGATGCATCTGGCTTCTTGTTGGCATGACCAGACGTACCTGCCCCAGTGTTCTTCTTGCAATCCCGCTGAAGATGACCAGCCTGGCCGCATTTGAAGCAAGTACCAGAAGCACGACGACACTCTCCTGAGTGTCTACGTCCACACGTGGCACAAACAGGGTGAGTATAACCCTCAGAGGGTACCCTAGACTGCTGGGAATCAGAACTGGTAGATCGGTGGAATTGCTGACCTCTGTTCCTTTGGTCGTGTCCAGCACCGGAACTCCTGTTATTGCCGCTAGAGTAGTTGTTATTGTTGTTGTTGTTGTTGTTGTTGTTGTTGTTAAAATGCACAAACCCTAAACAAAGCCTTAATCTAACCCGATCACCTTTTCTTCCAGTTTTTCCCATTTTAAACCCAAGCACCCATCCCTAGCACCTCCATGACCTCCACCATCCATCACCATGTATCCTAAAAACCACCTCCATCACCTCTTTGCTTAAGATACTTGGCCCCAAGTTGCTGATCCACCTCCTTGTACCTCCTTTGTATACGAAACCCAACACCCCACCCTAACACCTTTCAAGTCTAGTTCCTAGACTTCAATACTCAATTACTAGCCTCCCATTAGTCGTTCTATCTACAGATCTTGGTCTCTTCTCCCTCTCGTTTTCTTTGGCCCTCCAAGGTGTAAAACTTGGGCACTAAGGGTCTTTTACCCCTATATATAGCCGAACCATACACCCCTTTCAAATCACACCTCAAAAACTCATATACTCATCAATGGCAGTTCTAAACTCAGATCAAGGAAGGTCAAGAGTCCCTAAGCTCAGAATAGAATCCAAGAATCAAGAAAAATGAAGCCTTGAAGTCGTTACTAGGCGTACGAACCCGAAAACCCTATTTTGACCCATTTCTAGCTCAAGTGTATGCTTAATACTTATTAATTAAGGATTATAATATGTATTTATAAGTTTTCATGATACTTCTTAATATCATATATGAGCTCTTGTTTGAAGCTTTGAATCCTCAAACCCATGTGTTTTTGATAAAAACCCTAAAAACGAACTGTTTTGATTTTCTAGCTAATAGATCCTTTTTCTAAACTTTTGGTACGTTTAAAAACATCTTTTTTAGCTTATACTAATAAGCTATAACCTGAAAATATCATTTGGAATCTTAAAATAACCTTGCATGGCTTTTTGGACTTGTTTTGCAAAAGTTTCCATGCATAGAGGTATATATCATAACTTTCTAAAATTTATAACTAAAGGGGCTGAAAATGTCAATTTCTTAAAGTTATAACTATAAGGACCTATTTTACCAAGTTTCAAAGTTAAAAGTTTAATATATATATGATTTTATATAAAGGACTAAACTTGTGTATGAGTTGTATAAACCATAGTATTATATTGCCAATTTTGCAAACTTATAAAATATTGTATTTTTATATTAATTATAAAAAAATATATAAAAATTGTTCTAGATTTTAAAGAAACTTAAAACTATAATGTATCACATTACTAGGGAGCTTCATGTACGGGGTTTCATTTGGGTATACGTTTTGACGAGTTTGGCTGGATTTACAATCTAAAGTGTCATGACTCCCAAAATTTACGACTTGACCTTTAATTATGATGGCCCGAACTGTGATTACAATATTGCCATAATATCCAATCAAAGTGATATTTCATTATGACATAGTACATATCCATCAAACTAAGACTTAAACCTATTACCCAGGATGTGTGACGAAGACGTATACTTTCACTTGATATACCCTTTTGCCATCACATTAGATTTTTCCCTGTTAAGGTAAGTTCATGCCTCACTTTTAAATCTTCTATTTCATAAACCCGTTAGGGGGATACTTGTTATACCAACCATGAATTACGAGTGTTTTAAATGTATTGATATTGATATATTATTGCATCTGTTGTCTAAGTCTTTTGCCAAAGAACCTCCACCATCATAGATATTAATCACTGCGCTGTGAACGTGAATATTGTTGAATAGATCTATTGGGATGGACGAATCCCATTTGTGTTAGCCGGTAGAGTAACACAAACACCCTATATTTGAAATTCATAGATATATGGCAATTACTTACGCGGGGGCCACTATCATTATATACTATCATTATTGATTTATTACCACGTCGTTTGTGTGCCATGAAGCATAGATGGCCAATAATACACTATTAATACTGTTTTCCATAATAATTGTACTCATTGCAATTATTACACTTATGGGTGTATAACAACGTAACCCACTATCTATGATGACTTGTATTCACACTATTTACCATAAACCTATGAATTTCACTCAACCATTGTGTTGATCTTTTTAGCATGTTTCATAGGTTTTGAGAAATTTTTGGCTCGGAGTGGCACAGACTTAAAGAGGCTAAAACTGTTATCATTCAACTTTTATGATTTCCTGTAGATTTTGGGACCTCTGTTTGTAAAAACTCTGATGAATAAATGAATGATAACAACTTTTTCCAAAACGCTCTTTATGAGTCGTGTTATATGATTATGACTGCTGTACTATGAAGTAATACCACAGATTAGCTTCTGCTGCTATATTTATCAAAATGGGGGTGTTACAGACGGCGTCGCGTTTTATCCGTGCGGGGGGCGGGGGGGTGGGGGGGGTGTCGGGGGGGGGGGGCGGGGGGACGTCGAAGAAAAGAGAAAATTCTAGATAATGAGATGGGTCGTATGCTTTGACGCCGTCTTTGAATCTGGTGATGCCGTCTTGATCTTCGTGGTAACGGCGTCATGTTGTATCTGTGACGCCGTCTCCAGCCACTGTAGAGAAATTCTTGAGCAATGTTGGTGTAGGTCCGTAGTCTTGTCCGTTTCTTCTCCAAATGAGCCCAAGTCACGTGTAATTCTTCTAAATGTCTTCCAAATGAGAAATACCTTAAAAGGAATGTTTAAGTACCTATTTTGGGCATAAATGCACGATTTAGGGGGTTAAACGACCCCGAAAAAGTGTATAAAATGACACCTCATCATCTAGTTTATAGTCTATCAATAGAAGCTTATTTAGAACATTTGAAAGTGGTATTGGTCATAATAAGATAGCACACTCTTTATGCCAAACTCAGTAAGTGTATGTTTGGCATAACTCAAGTGGAATACTTGGGACACATTATTTCTGAGAAAGGAGTGGCTACAGATTCTAACAAGATCAAAGCTATGATAGATTGGCCAATTCCTACCAATGTGAAGCAGTTAAGAGGTTTCTTAGGCCTCACTAGCTATTATAGAAAATTTGTGAAAGGATATGCTGTCATAGCTCAACCATTGACTAGTTTGCTTAAAAAAGGGGGTTTCCAATGGTCTGAACAAGCTACATTAGCCTTTAAAGAGTTGCAACAAGCTATGATACAATCTCTAGTTTTAGCTATGCCAGACTTTGAGGAGGAGTTTGTAATTGAAACAGATGCATCAGGATATGGAGTTGGAGCAGTCTTATAACAGAAGGGACATCCAATTGCTTATCTTAGTAAGACCTTGGCAAACAAACATCAATCCTTATCTGCTTATGAAAAGGAATTGTTGGTAGTGGTTTTGGCCTTACAAAAGTGGAGAGGGTACCTTTTGGACAGACATTTTAAGATAAGAACTAACCACTTTAGTCTTAAATATGTGCTGGATCAAAGGATTACAACACCTTTTCAATCCAAGTGGTTGCCTAAACTATTAGGATTTGACTATGAGATTGAGTATAAAAAGGGAAAAGAGAATATGGTGGCTGATGCTCTATTAAGGGTACAACAAGGACAACTATTTGAAATGTTAATCTTTGTTGATTCTAATGAATTGATTGAGGCTGTCAAAGCTACTTGGGTTACTAATCTAAGGTTGAAGGCAATCACTGAAGGTCTGCAACAAGGAATTCCAAATTCTAAGTTCACTTGGCCTGCAAATGAATTAAGAAGAAAAGGAAAGTTGGTAGTTGGAAATGATGAAGGTGTTAAGTTGAAGATCATACAACAATTTCACAACTCTGCAATTGGAGGACACTCAGGTGTGCAGGCAACATTGAAGAGAATTTGTGCTTTCTTTTATTGAAGGGAGTTAGGAGAATGGTGAAGCAACAAGTTCACTTATGTGATGTGTGCCAAAGAAACAAGTCAGACTTAGTTGCTTCTCCAGGATTGTTGCAACCACTCAAGATACCAGAAAGGGTGTGGAAGGATATATCCATGGACTTCATTGAGGCCTTGCCAATGTCTCAGGGATATACAGTGATTATGGTGGTGGTGGATATGCTAAGCAAGTATGCTCATTTCATTGGACTCAGCCATCCTTTCACTGCTGCTCAGGTAGCCCAAGCCCTCCTTGACAACATTTATAAATTGCATGGTCTTCCTTCTACAATTGTGAGTGATAGGACAAAGTCTTTGTTAGTCTGTTTTGGAAGTCATTGTTCAAGGTGCTTCAGGTGCAGTTATGTATGTCAACAACATATCATCCACAGAGTGATTGTCAAACTGAGGCTGTTAATAAGTGTTTATAAACCTATTTGAGATGTATGACTGGAGAAAAACCTAAGGAATGGATGAAATGGCTGTCATTGGCAAAATATTGGTACAATTCAAATTTTCACAATTCCATCAAAACTACACCTTTTGAAGTGGTATATGGCCAGTCAGCTCCAATTCATATTCCCTACAAACCAAATGATAGTACAGTGGATTTGGTAGATAGAACTCTTCAGGCTAGAGAACAAACCATTGATTTGCTTAAGTTCAACTTGAAGGCAGCACAGGATAGAATGAAGTCTTATGCAGATAAGAAAAGAAGTGATAGAGAATTTGATGTGGGGGACTTTGTCTATCTTAAACTACAACCCTATAGATAGTTGACTATTAGGGTGAACAAACAACATAAATTTTCTGCAAAGTTCTATGGACCATTCAAAGTTTTGGATAGAATTGGAAAAGTGGCCTACAAATTGGAATTACCTCCAACAGCTCAATTCCATTCAGTTTTTCATGTCTCTCAGCTAAAAAGGTGCCATTCTAAGGGAGCTACTATGGGAACTTTGCCATTGTGTGATGCTCAAGGCCTAATAGATGCTAGTCCTCTCAAGCTTTTGGATAGGAAGATGGTCAAACAAGGGAACAGGGCTGTGGTGTATGGTCTTATTCAGTGGACTAATGGCACAGAAGATGATGCAACTTGGGAGCTCTTAAATGATGTGGAAAAGAGGTTTCCTGACTTTGATATTGACCCTTGAGGTCAAGGGTCTTTAAAAGGGGGAACCATTGTTATGGGCGGGAATGGTTTGGCATGTGAGGGGCACATGCATAGCTTTGAATAGCTAGACATGTGAGGTGCACATGATATCTTCCAACCAACTTTCCTAACTAACTTTGGCGCCCAAAGTGATAGTATAAATATAGCATTAGTTGATCATTTCTATTCATTGATTTGTAAACTCGTTCTCCTTTTCTTGTAATCATTCCTCTGTAAAAGCATTCAACTAATGAAACTGTCATTTGAGATTCTATTCTTTGTCTTGAATTTCTAGTCAGTTTCATCCCAACTTCCAGTTTCTATATAAACTGAAGTTGGTTATTACATGTTCAAAACTTATTTATCAATCACCTTATAGTCATGTGATAACCAAACTCATGAACGTGTTACTTACATATTTCTTCTAGTTGACCTCTACTATAAATATAATTGTATTAACGATTGCTTTCCTTGCAGAAAATCAAATATACCTTGTGATTCAAAAATCCAATCCTATAAAACAACAAAATGAAACTTTTATTTGCAATTTTGATGTTGCACCTCTTGATCATTGCTACAGGTAAATCTTAATTATCTACTAAAAACCATTAAACTGGTCGTTTTTTGCAGTCTCACTTGTATTATACTGATAATCGTCTTGTAGCAAAATGTTTAGTTTTTGGAAGTGGGAAGGGCCATGCATTCATGAAGAATGTGTAAAGGATTGTTAAGCAGATGCTTATGAGTTATGACGACAGGGTTTATGATGATGAATCTGTATGTTATTGTGAGAAACCATGTGGACATTCTTCACAAGTAAACGTAACCCATGGTCAAATTGCATGAAAATCCATTAATAATTTTGTTTACTTTTATTACTATTCTTTATTATAGTATTATCAAAAGTTACAAGCTATGGACATTATTCGACAATATAATGGTAACAAGCTTACAGCGAAAAACGATGACACATTTGAAAGAGAATAGTCTTTGGGTCGGGTATTTACCGTTTAAAGCATAAACATTGAACTAACAATTAGAGGGATGAGTGAAGCCTTGGCAATAGTTTAGAGACCAAGGCATTGTGTTACTGATTAAGCATAAACATTGAACTAGTAATTGGAGGGGTGCGCCAGGCCTTGGTAATAGTGTAAGACCAAGGCGACGCGCGAAGAACCCCAGCATCAAGCTACTGTAGGCTCTTCCCCCATAAAAAATAAGATTAATATCGAGTGAGCCGATGGCTCACATATTAGATATTAAACTAATAAGAACAGATACTACACTTGATCTTAGCCAAAAGGCCGAGAAAGGTATGCTTAATAAATTCACAGGCCTTTCAATTTATAGTGAACTTCCTCTTGTCGGTTTAGCTCATCCAACCGATGCGGGATACAAAGGGGTTTTTAGAAACTTAACTTTGCTGCACTTTTATGCACTATTTGGACAAAGGATTTTAACTAATGTTTAAAACAAGTCGTGAAAGAAAACATTAATACCGGTTATGTATCACTTAGAGCATGGGGTATGGTGTTGAGCCGTGGGAAAAAGTGATGTCACATCACCACTTTTTGTCCATAACACCAAAAACTCTCTCCCTAGTCAACACTACAATTTTTGGTGTTATGGTGACTCCACATTTAACAAAAAGTAAAAAAAAATTATACACGAAAACGCGAGACACGGTACAGTGTCTCGCGCCGTCGTGTGGTGTTTTCCTGGACCATTTGGGCCGGGGATGTCGGCGCCAAGCACGAAAACGCCATGCGGAAAACTAAAAATGTAACCGGTGTCAACAACAAAACTGTGCACATATATTACGTCTACTTGCGCTATTGAATTCAATGCACAGAAGCCTTATGATCCGCTCCTTTTTTTAGGTATCTCTAGTACAAGTGGTTGGCTCAAGGGTTAACGCCAACTTAAAGCCATCGCTTTAGGGCCCCGAATATTTAAGGCCCCAAATTTCTGATACCTTTACGAATATATAGTCGGTCACATATTCTTTGGGCACCATCTTTAGGTCTCGATATATAAAGGCCATTTTCACTAAAACTACCAAAACTATTAAGGATGTTTGCTTATTTTTTAAATACTTACCACTAAGTTCTTATTTGAGATTAAGAAACATGACCATGTCCATTTTTTATTATTACAAAAAGATGAATTGAGCTCTTTTAATGCTATAAAGTCTAATGACTTTTAGCCGATAGTGCGAACAAATCGTCATGTGGTGTTTTCCTGGACCATTTGGGCCGGGGATGTCGGCGCCAAGCACGAAAACGCCATGTGGGGTGTGGGTTTGGCGATTTGGGGTTGCGTTTTCGGGGAAAACTTGAGCCACGGCTCACCATACCATGTGCTCTTAGGACCGCTTTAGTCTTGTACATCACAAGAACCGAACCAAAACTAAAAATGTAACGGAGTAACAAAAACGTGAACATATATTACGACAACTTTGAGCTATTGATTCAATGCAACAGAAGCCTTATGATCCGCTTTTTAGGTACTACTCTTTTTTTTGAACGGCGACTTTATTAGAACTACTAGCAAGGAGCTAGTAAATTATAAAGGAATCAAAAAATGGTGTTGAAGCCAACTAACCCAATTCAAATAGACAATGTTAATCTTCAAAACCCATCAATCTATTTAGTTTTTAATACGAAATGAAATATAGTGTACGTAAAAATAACAAAAACTTTTATTAGGGGCTGTTGTTTATCCCTTTTTGGAGTTTGGATGCTCGGTGTTTAGTATTTTCTGTCCCAAGTGGTGTTTGTCCATTTTGGTCCAGTTTTGTTAGGCTCATTTGTTCCCTTTGCAGGTCTACTTTACTGCATAATGATGGATCAGTTAATAACTTTGTTAGTACTGTAATAAAGACTAGTTTATTACAGTATTAATCATTACAAAATGTGGCTGGTCATCCAATGTAATGAAGAAGGTCAAACTGACAACTGTTTTATTTTTGTTTTCATTTGTAGTCTTTGACTTTTGATTTATCAATATTTTGACTGTTGAAGTGTTGACTTCTGAGCATTATGTTTGACCTTTGACCCTCATGACTCGTGTTACCTTCATTATTATCAAAAAAAAATAAAAAATAAAAAAATCTATCATCTTTTATTCAAGGGCAAAGATATTCATTAAAATACATTCCTTTATTATACTAACAGATTGATTTTTATTATTTATAAGAGAATTATTCTTCCGCAAATCTATAACGTGAAATGTCTCGTCTGAGTAAAAAAGACTCGCCCTCCTGTGATAACCTCAAGGAAAAATCACATCCGTTTACCCGTTTATAATGTGAAATGTCTTAGGTTTCATTTTTAATAAGTGCGTAAAACTTTAAAGTTGTCACGTCAACCTCTTAAGATAATAGAGTTTTACTTTGTTGAAGTATGTGTCTCGGTTAATTCAGACTCTGTAGATTAAGTAATCCACTAAGATCGACTAAACAAAATGTTCCTAACTTTATGTTTAAAATTCCATCTTTTCCTTTTCTTTGTTGAATTTTGCGATATTGGTATGTTGGAGACAACTGTTTTATTTTTGTTTTCATTTGTAGTCTTTGACTTTTGATTTGTCAATATTTTGGCTGTTGAAGTGTTGACTGCTGAGCATTATGGTTGACCTTTGACCCTCATGTAGTCTTTGACCCTCATGTAGTCGTGTTACCTTCATTATTATAAAAAAATAAAAAAATAAAAAAATCTATCATCTTTTATTCAAGGGCAAAGATATTCATTAAAATCAGTGTTTTGAAACCCGGTTCGACCCGGTCGGGTCAACCGGTTGAACCGGTTCCGGCCGAAAAAACGGGTCAAATTAAACCGGGTTTCATATTTTCGAAACCCGGTTTGACCCGCCGGGTTTGGAGTGACCCGGGTCAACCCGGGTCATGAGACCCGGCCGGGTTTCGGTTTTTTCGTATTTTTTTATAAATAAAACATTGTTAATTGTTATATATTTGCGACGTAATTTTTTAATTTTACATGTTATATTTTGTTAATAAATAGTCCCTTTAGGTTTAATATTTGAATATTTCATGATTTATAACATACTTTCTTTTGCTAATTAAGAAAATATATATATTTTTGGAAAACCGGGTTGACCCGGCGGCCCAACCGGTTGAACCGTAACCCGATGACCCTGCCTCGACCAGGGTCGATTCAAACCCGGTTTCAAAACATTGATTAAAATTACATTTCTTTATTAATACTAACAGATTGATTTTTATTATTTATAAGAGAATTATTGTTCCGCAAATCTATAATGTGAAATGTCTTGTCTGATTAAAAAAGACTCCCTCATGTGATAATCTCAAGGAAAAATCACATCCGTTTACCCGTTTATAATGTGAAATGTCTTAGGTTTCATTTTTAATAAGTGCGAAGAACTTTAAAGTTGTCACATCAACCTCTTAAGAACTTTAATATCGATCCTAAAGAACAACAACAACCAAGATAATGCCCTTTAGTCCACGTTACCCTCAGTGGCTTAAATCCTAATCAATGTCAATATCAATGTCAACGTCGATGTCAAAAAAATTCAAAAGTCCCCATGCATGGCCCATGCATATAGTTACAAAGTCAACACATTCATTGTGTGTGTATAAGACTTAAAAAGTCAACTCACATAAACACAAACACACTTATTTTTGGTAATATTTTGGATTATAAAGAAGTTACTAAATAAGTGTAACTTTCGATCATACATGTTACATGAGGTGAAGGTTTTAACGTAGTAAAAACATATCTTCACATCGACTCAATCCGAGTAATGCTAGATAAAGAAGTGTTTCGCTTCAAACTCGTATTGACCCATTTCTCAAAGTATAGGATAGGATACGTTCATATTAACACCTTAAGTGTCAAAAAGCATATTAACCTTCATATCAATAACTAATGACTATAATTCGTACAATCAAAATGCTAAAAGGCTTATGTTATTTGTACCCCCCCTAAAAAGCCATCCGTACCCCCCCATGTTTTTTCCGGTTTTTTTCACTTTTTTTATTTTTATAATTTTGTATATGTTATAAAACTGTGACACGGAAAATACGGACTGAAAATTATAAAGTTTAACAAGTTAAAAAGCATTAAACTGTTAAAAAATCGGAACAAACCGTAAATAGAAACTGCGTTATACTGCAAAAATAGTACAAAAAAAATCTATTGTACTTTTTTTGTACGTTCTGCAGCCACGAAGTCACCAATATACACCCTGCTAAAATCATGAGATAAGTGACAGGATTGGATACATTCTTGTTGTAAACTGCCAAAATCCTATACTATCTTAAATAAATGTCTAAAGTCATTATTTGGATTCTCCCTAGTCAACATTAAAGAATTCTGACTAGGATCCTGGACTGAATGGTTCTGTTAACTTACGATATAAGGATGATTCGTAATGCTTATGAGTTTTATTCTCACCCAAAGATAAGGCACGCGTTTACTTCCTCATCTTCCGTTACTCAATGTTTTGCTTTGGAGATTAAATTCTTGATCGCTATGCCGACTAATCAAATCTGATTCAAGGGAGTATTCAGGTTGCTCCCCTATATCCCGAACTTGTATTTCTTAATGATGAAGATTGCCGCACATTTTTTCCCAAGTGTCCTTTGGCGATTGAATCCTCAGCGCAGTTTGTCGAGGTGGGGGGGGATGTGTGTGGTACCCTTGTGTCTCTTACTCCGAGTGCTTTTTTGTTGTTGTCGATTAAAAATGGTTCCCGGATTAAAAGTCTATTGGAAGATATGGTATTTTCCTGGTGGACCCCCCGGAAAAATTTTTTTTGTAGTATGCACAAAATATGGAGATTTTTTCGTCAAAAACGCCTCGAATGTCAAAAAGCATATTAACCTTCATATCAATAACTAATGACTATAATTCGTACAATCAAAATGCTAAAATCATGAGATAAGAGACAGGATTGGATACATTCTTGTTGTAAACTGCTAAAATCCTATACTATCTTAAATAAATGTCTAAAGTCATTATTTGGATTTCTCCCTGGTCAACATCAAAGAATTCAAATATCACATAATCATAATAAATACATGGGGTAGGTTATAAAGATGAGAAAGTAATAACCACATAAAGAATTTTATAAAATAAGGCGTAGTAAAATGATTTGTTGAAAAAGAAGAATTAGTAAATTAAAAAAAAAATAACTGGGTCAAGTGTAATGGCATATCAATATCATTGTGTGGAAATTTGTTTGTGAACATTACGTAGATGTAGCAAACCTCTATAAAGACCCCTCCTTAAATTACCATTTGAACCCCCCTACTTTTTGTGTTTTTTTTATAATTTTGTTTATGTTATAAAATTGTGAAACGGAAAATGCGCGAAAAAAAATATAAAGTTTAACAAATCAAAAGTATTAAACTGTTAAAAAGTACGAAACAGAAACTGATAAAAAACTATGTTACACTGTAATTAAACAGGGAGACAAAAAAAATTAAAAGTACGAAACATCTGTTGGTCATTTGATTAAGGAAGTGAAAATTGCTACATCTATCAAGAAGACTATAATATCTTGTTCTTCATGTTGTCAAGTTTCTTTTAAAGACTAGTTTTTCGTTTATAGATCAATCATGTTACTGAAAATACTCTCTACTATGTTTTTGCTCAATGTTAGTGATTTTGGACACTAGGTGTCGAGTTTATAAGAAATTGTTACTATTAAATATATGAATGCTTCTAAAACATTGAACTCGTAACCTCACGATTACTGAGAATCATTATACAATTGCATATACGCACACGGAATTTTTGTTGGTGCTAAGTCATCACGACACCACCACAAACATCATTGATGATATTGCCTTAAGAGCTTGACCAACCACAAACATTTGAACTCGTAACGTGTTAACTTTCAAGTTGCAAATTTTACTTTTTACTAATAAAGAGTATGTTATACGTACCTCTTATAAAGGTATTTACATCATTTTGTCCTTGATCCTTAAAATCGACCAAACAACCTAATTTAAATGATTAGTAACGTTGACAAGTCTAGCAATAAGTAAAGGTTTGACTATTCATGTTGAATCTTTATTTCTCATTTCTTTCCTACAAACTCTCTCAGCTTCTAACTTTTAGAAACAATTATTCTAGAGTTTGTGATAAAAATCAATGTTTTAAAACCCGAAATCGATCCGGTTTGATCACCGGGTCACCGGTTCAACCGGTGAACGCCGGTCGAACTGTTCTATACATAGATATATATTTTTTATTTTCAATATTAGTGTTGCATAATATCATAATTTATCCCGATTTATTTCTACATTCGATCGAAAAAAAAAAAAAAAAAAAAAAAAAAAAAAAGAAATGAACCGATGAAAAATATACTACCTCCGTCCCATATTTACGTGTCCATTTTTGACTTTTTGAATTCTTTTTTCATAAACTTTGACGTAAATATTTTTCTTTATGTTATACAATGCTTACTGAAAATTATACCAATAAAAAATACATTCGAAACTCTATCCATTCATATATTTTGCATTGATAATTTTTTTTCTATTTTCAATATGTAGTGTTGCATGATATCATAATTTATCCGATTTATTTTTAACATTCGATTGAACCGATGAAAAATATTAAGACTCCACCGATAAACTTTGCTTTTAAGTTCTATATCTATTATAATATAGCAAATATTTGCAACAACAAATGAATCTAAGTTATAACAATCTATATTAAAACTTAGTTGGTGTTTCTAAGATAGTTTATAACCCTAATTTACTTATTTATAAGATTTTAACGAATAATAGTTCTCACCACTTCAACTTGTCAATTAAAATTATAAAAATCGATGAGAAAAAAATCGAAAAAATAGAATTTGTTATTTTTTTTGATAAAAAGTCATGACCCGGTCGGGTTTATCAAACCGGGTCGACCCGGGTCAACGAAAAACCGATGGTTCAATCCGGTTTTAAAACAAGGAAAAACCCGGTCACATCCGGCCCGGTCTCCGAGCCGGTTCACGGTTCAACCGGTTGAACCGGCCGGGTCAACCCGGGTTTTAAAACATTGATAAAAATATGGGTGAAAAGTATAGATACGTAATATATTTTTTTAAGAAAAAAGAACTACACAATATATTTTGTAAACTCTCAAACTAGCTAAAATACATTAAAGGGTTAATGGCATTTAATAGCAACGTACTTTCCCATTTGAGTCATTATCAGACACAAACCCAAAAAAGTACCACAATACCCATCCAACTTTCAAATTCTGATTCATTATCATACGTTTTAGAGTCATCTCTTGCACCGTTAGTCCTTTTGACTAACGACCGTTTGTAATTAACTCAAAAATATGTTTTCTTTTTCTTTTCTAATTATTTTTTAAATTTTCTTATACACGTTAGTCCTTTGTCTGTTTTTATATAATTTTTTTTCTATTATCTTTTTTTTTTCTAAAAAATATGTTTTCTTTTTCTTGCACCGTTAGTCCTTTATCCTTTATAAACACGATGTTATACACGGTGTTATACACGTTCTTATACACACGTTTTTATTCACACATTTTTATACACGTTTTATACACACATTTTTATAAAGCGTGTATAAAAATGTGTGTATAAAAAACGTTTATAAAAACGTGCATAAAAACTTAAATAAAAACGTGTTAGGAATCTAGAAAAGTATCGGTCACTTCTAATATTTATAGTCTTAGCTCGTAGTTTACGTAAGTAATTAATTGTCAAGTAACCGGGCCGACCCATGGACTATCCATGGGTGCCCAACCGAATCATGTAGTATATTAGCCCTCTCCACACATGGAGAGGGTGTTGGTTTCTCATATAATACACATACTCTTTTACTTTCTCTCACTATAAACCTTCCACTCTTCTTTCTCTCTCTAGAATCTTACATATAATATTCGGTGTGTGATTGATATACTTCTAAAATTGGTATCAGTCGCCATGGGATTATTATGTGTTGATTGTGTGCGTTTTTCTTGCAAAACATCATTCGAAATCTTGTACTTTTTAGGCTTATACACGAAAATCTAAAAAATCCATATTTTGTTGTTAAAAATGTTAAAGTTATGGTTTTTATGATAAATATAGCCTATGGATACTTAGTTGTGCTAAAAATTTCAAGAAAAAACGTGTAAAATTGTGTTTTTTAAGTGTTTGTTTCGTTTGTCATTTTGTTCGAATCACGCGGTTTGAGTATGCATTTCAGGCGGTTTGATCAGTAAATCAGGCGGTTTGACTTAGAATATCAGGCGATTTGACTAACCAAATCACGCGGTTTGAGCTCAACTAACAGGCGGTTTGACTCAGTAAATCTCGCGATTTGAGTTCACTTATCAGGCGGTTTGATTATGTTTTTTAGGGGATTTGATCACTTAAGTTCAGGCGATTTGATCAATTTCCTCAAGCGATTTGATCTCTTATCTTAGGCGATTTGATCTCCAATATCAGACGATTTGATCTCTTATTCTCTAATATCAGGCGATTTGATTTATTTTATCAGGTGATTTAAGCTACTAATTCAGGCAATTTGTCCATATTTTTTCGTAGACTTAAATTGAAACAAAGACAACTCATAAACACTTATAACAACAACAAAATAACACAATACTCACTAATCATTGAAATGATTCTGTAATATCATTTCAAACATCAATCAAATCATTATGTCTACTATGGCAGAGAATGTTCTTGTTGCGGGAGCTGAGAACCGTCCTCCCATGCTCGAGAGGAGTCAGTATGAATTCATGGCAGAGTCGTATGCTACTCTACATACGAGGTAAAGAACATGGTATACACCTTCTTGACTCAGTAAAAAATGGCACATTTCAGTTTGGAACAGTTGAAGTCCCAGCAACTCCAAACACACCTGCTTCAACAAGATAAAGAACTTTGGATGGCCTCACACCTGAAGAGAAGATACGTGAAGTGTGTGACATAAGAGCAATTAACATCATTCTTTAGGGTTTACCACCAGATGTGTACACTCTTGTGAATCATCACAGTTGCTAAGGAGATATGGGATATAGTCAATTTGCTTAAAGAAGGTTCAGAACTCTCACTGCAAGAACGAGAATCAAAGTTGTATAATGAGTTTGATAGATTAACATCTGAGAAGGGAGAAACCATTCACTCGTATTACTTAAGATTTGCTAAGCTGATTAATGACATGAACACTATTAGGATGACAATGCAAAAACTTCAAGTTAATACAAAGTTTGTGAACAATCTTCAGCCAAAATGGAGTAAGTTTGTTACAAATGTCAAATTAGCAAAGGATATGTACAATGCGAACTTTGATCAGCTATATGCATATCTAAGGCAACATGAGGTCCATGCTAATGAAGTTCGAATGATGAGGCAAAGATTTCCAGACCCACTTGCTTTAGTTGTTAATTCACATACTCCAACCCTATTTTACAACACTTAACAGTACAACCAACCACAGTATAACCAACAATTTTCAGCATTTCCTTAACAACAACAATTCTATTCACCTCCTCCACAGCAACAAAGTTATGATGCACCAGTTGTTCATCATCAACCATATGAAGCACCAGTTTTTCATCAACAATCATATCAAGCACCAACTGTTCATCATCAATCACCTACGGTTTTTCCACAACTTGATTCAGGTCTTGCTGTATCGAAATTCCTTCCAACTGATGATCCCATTGAAAGTCTTAACAAAGCAATGACATTCTTAAGTACATCCATTACTTCAAGATACCCATAGACCAACAATAAACTTAAGACTTCGTCTAATCCAGGGAACCAAGCCATTATTCAAGATGGTCGGGTAACAGTGCAAAATGTGCAAGTATGACAGACTCAGAGTTATACAGGGAATTTTGCAAAGGGTAAAGCTACTGGAACAGGGGGTATCAAGAACACGGGAAATGTTACTGCAAATCAATCAAGGGTCATTCGATGTTACAACTGCAGAGGCGAAGGTCATGTTGCAAAACTATGTACACAACTGAGGAGGGAACATAATTCAGAATGGTTTAAGGAAAAGATGTTGCTAGCACAAGCTCAGGAAGTGGGAGTTGCTTTGGATGAAGAACAGCTTGCATTTTTGGCAGATACAAGGGAACAAGTTATTTCAGTCCAAATGTCAGCCTACAACCACTTACTATGCTTCCAGAGTGGTGATGATCTTGATGCATTCGATTCAGATTGTGATGATGATCATAAGCAAGTGTAGTCTTCATGGAAAATCTCTTCTGCTTATGATTCAGATGTTCTCTCTGAGGTACAAAATTTCGGTACTTAATCAAGTCTATAATGTGATTGATCAATAGTTGTTCCATGAGATGCAGTATTATGATACAACCGTTTTTGTTAACGATCAAATATTGACACTTACACTGTAACAAAATGTTATTTCTTATGATCATTTATGAAAGAAAATGAAAGTGAAGTTTGTTCAATGTCTCTACTTTTTTAAAACAGCAATGTTATTTTTCTTTTGTACATTTCATGTCATGTCTCGTAAATTATCTTGTAAATATGCAATGCAAGTTAATAAACATATGGTGTTCGAGTATAATTTTTCAAAAAAAATTCAATAAATTCAAAATATTTTTAAATTATATCTCACACTATAGCATACCTCATTGTTTTGAGGGAGAGCAATAAAATATTCCGAATAAGCATGCTAATTCAGAAAATATTTTTCTCCCCAAAAGCTTTTAAAATATTTTAATTAATTGAATATCCAAAATATCAAGAGATTTGCTATTTTTGATAAGGGAAGAAAATATGATTAAAATATGCAATTAATAAATGTGATCATTATGACTCAAGTGCAGTCTCATCCCTTCATGTGCAAAACACTTTCGAATATCGATGCACATGTGTAGAGGGGGCATTTTTAAAAGATGAAACTATCCAATTATAAATGTTTTTATTTATATCACAAGTATTTTGGTTGATTTTCAAATGGTTTATGGTTACGATCACTATACCCAACAACCCACTAATTCACGAAAGTGATGAAGTCATAAGGTGGTTAAGGTTAGGTATAAGTCTAATGATCCAACTAAAACCGGAGGGATTTACCCAAGGACATTCCACTAGATAGAATTAGAAGTTCTTAGGAAAGATAGAGTTGAATAAAAATAAGGGGAAAATGTTGACTAAGGCATGAGCTAGCACTAGAACAATCACAACAAGATGCTAGTAATGACGTCTTAGTAAACATTGAAGGGGTTGAAGAATGAAAAAGAATTGTAAAGATAAATGGTGAAAACAAAGAAGCCTTCCTTACACTTAGGCATAAACCGGGTCAATACATATGCTATCACAATCACAAAGATGATCTCTGGTATTGAAGATATAATGCCCTCATTTTGAAAAATATAGCAGCAGAAGCTAATCTAGGGTATTATTTCATAGTACAACAGTCATAATCATAGAAAACGACTCATAAAGAGACGTTTTTGTAAAATTTAGTTATCATTCATTTATTCATCAGAGTTTTACAAGAAGAGAGATCCCAAAATCTAGAAACATAAAGTTTGAATGATAATAGTTTAGCCATCTTCAAGTCCGTGCCACTCCGTGCCATAAGATGCTCAGTTACCTGAGATAAACATGCTAAAAAGTCAACACAAAGGTTGAGTGAAATTCATAGGTTTATGTTAAACAGTTTGAATACAAGTTCAATAGTGGGTTACGTTGTTATACACCCATAAGTGTAATAATTGCAATGAGTACAATTATTATAGAAAACAGTATTATTGCCCTAAGCTCATGACACCGAGACCTTGAGATAATCAATAATCACAAGAAGTTGCCCCAACGGGTGCCTTTGCCAAACACCCGCATAGTGATTCAAATGAAGTGCGTTTGGTTACCAGAAAGTATAGGTACACCAACGGGGAAGTTCAGTCCCAAATATATCTATTCACAGCATTCACGCTTACTCCAAAAATTAATTAACGGTTCATGATAGTGGGGTCTTAATGGCAAAAGTAAGGACTTAGCAACATGCAATCAAGAAAAGCATACTTTGGAAAAATACTTGTATTCATGATTTATAGCATGTATCCCCCTCGCGGGTTTATGAAACATTTCAAAGATTTAAAATGCGAGGCTATGAACTCACCTTAACAGGGAAATCTGATTGATGGCAAAAGTATATCAAGTAAAAGTAACGGCCTCGTCACGCAACCTGGGTAATATGTCAAGTCTTAGTTTGATTGTTTAGGTTTCAAAACTTTACAGAGTTTAACATACATATTTGATTTATTAATTTATGGAATTATTGTATCACTATTTGGGCTATCATAATTCAAAGGTCATGCAATATCGTTTGAGGAGCCAGGGCACTTTAAATCGTAAACCCAGCGAATTCGTCAAAACAAATACCCAAATGAAACTCCTCACATGAAATTTCCTAGTAACATGATACGATAAGATTTTTAAGTTTCTTCAAAAGCTAGTAGATGATAAATAACGTTAGATATATAACGTAATTGATTTATAATGCGTCGATCAATGATTAATAGCGATAAATGTATCGGGTTTTAATAAAATCTAGTCTTATAATATTAATATATATTTTTATAATTTATATAAAAATATTATATTATATATTTTTAAGTTTGCAAAAATGGCAATAAATACCCTTGATTTATAAACTTTTACAAATTTAGTCCTTTATTTATAAAGTATATGTAATTTAAACCTTTAACTTTAGAACTTGGCAAAACAGCCCCTCGTAGTTATAGCTTTAGGAAAATGACATTTTCAGTCCCTCTAGTTATAAATTTCAGAAAGTTACGATATATACCCCTATGCATGAAAACATTTGCAAATCAAGTCCAAAATTCGTAATTTTGATGTTCTAATGTAACAAAAGACTAGAAAAAGGATTCGTTAGCTAGAAAATCAAAACGGGTCGTTTTTAGGGTTTTAACAAAAAACGCATGGGTTTGAAGATTCAAGGCTCAAACAAGAGTTCATATAGGATCTTAGGAGTCTTATGAATATTCTAAAACAGATTATGAGCTTATTGAATAAGATTTAGGCTTACTTGAGCTAGAAAGGGGTCGAAATGGTGTTTTTGGGTTCGTACGCCTAAAAATGACTTCAATGGCTTCTTCCTTCTTTCTTCTTGGCTTCAAACTGATCTTAGGGGCTTCTCTTGATCCTCTTTGGTCTGTCTTAGAACTCCATTTGTGTTTGTGATGAAGATTTGAGGTGTGTTTGAAAAGTATGTGTATGTATGCGTATATATAGTACTCGAACACCCTTGGTGGCCAAGTTTTCTTGGTGTGGTGGCCAAGGGTTGTAGGGGAATGACTAAGGGCAGCTAGGTGATGAGTATGGAGAGCTAGGAGTGTAGCTTTGGAAGGTGGAAGGGTTGTGGGTGATTCGGTTTGCAAGAAAGGTGATGAAAGAGGTGTTTGCTTGGTAACCAAGTATTATAGCAAGCAAGGAGGCGGGTAAGGTTCTTGGTGGTGATGTAGTAGTGAGGTCATGGTGGTTCTTGGATGCTAGCTTGGTTTAAAATGGGTTAAAAATGAAATAAAAGAGTGTCAGGTTTGAATTTAGGTTTAGGTTAGGG
>BQNB010056119.1:6324-29646 GCA_026074375.1 Tanacetum coccineum | reverse complement strand
GTTTTGTTACAGCTGATTATATGATTATGCGATTTCTAAACGCATAATCTATTTTAAATAAGCAATCCCAAACACCCCTTTAGTAGATTCATGCTAAGCAGGCTTTATGTGTAATCAGCAAGGAAACTAAGTA
This sequence comes from Tanacetum coccineum, assembly GCA_026074375.1. NCBI lineage: Eukaryota > Viridiplantae > Streptophyta > Magnoliopsida > Asterales > Asteraceae > Tanacetum > Tanacetum coccineum. The sequence goes on along the minus strand of BQNB010056119.1, from coordinate 29,513 downwards.
CAATTGATAACAGAGCCGTATACGAGAGTGTGCAAGGTGTGTTGTCGTACAGGGCTTCAAAATTTGTATAGGATATGTATGTATATATATATTATATAAAAGTGAGTACAAGTATTTGATTTAAAAAGTTGCATTGAAAATGCTAGCTTGAATACTTTGAAAACAATTATTTCTCATTTTATCTCTTTAGAAAATTATTCACTCTATGTTTTAAACCTCTTTTTTTGTTACTAGACTGAATTCTGCACAGGGCCTTCGTAAACTCAGAGACACCACTGATTGATAAGCATCATAAACAAAAATATTTAACATTTACATCAACAAAAAAATCATCAGCAAGTACATAAAGTATCAAAATTAAGCATATATTATCAATATTCTAGAATAAAGTTTAGAAGGGAAATAGTTTTTGGATGCATCATGCATATATTGAATCACCTTAAAAAAAGGATGCATCAGTTTCAAAAAGAAGAGCAATGGATGGCACAGACACAGACGCAATTGCAGGTGGAGATGACCGTTGCTGATATTTCAAAATCTCCTGGGCTCCATGAATGTATCCACCCCTTGGGCTGGTCTTATCTGGAATTCACACCGGGTCAGTTCTGAACAGGAGCCAAGGTTTCGGTATCTGTTTCTGCAACTGAATTAGTTCACGTCCCAACGAGAAAGGAAAAAGTTCACGACAGGCACTACTGGAAAGGGACTTCTGCAAGCTGTCCCGTCTGGTCCCTCACTTGGAGATTGTGTAGTTTGGAAAGGGGTGACTGCAGCAGCTTTACCTGCCCCACTGATTCAGGAAAGCTTGATAAGCGCTCATTTTTTGGGAATGTATACTGGTTAAATGTTTTTCCTTATATTTTGGGAACATATACATTCAGGTCGGATAGTTTGGTAAAGAAGACCCTGTCAAAGGAGTTTCTGGTAGTGGCAGACGTGCTGAAACATCCTTTTCTTCATCTCCTGCATTGAAGGGGAAAGGATACTTGTCTACTAAACTTTCAGGTATACTTGCTCAACACTAGATAAGATATTTTAATATGAATGCTCACTGTGATATTGCAGAGGCAATGGACTTCACAGACTGGTGCCAAAGTGAATGTGTCTCAGGCTTATGGGAACAAAAGGTATTGCAAAATCTGGATTGATGTGCTCCTTTTAATTTGTGTTGTTGCTAGTATTACAAATAAAATGTACTTAAATTTAATTACGAACCTTAAGACTTGGATTTAATGGGCAAGGGTTAGATTTTGTTCAAAGCGACTAATGATCCGATCTGACCTGTTACCCAACTTAATGGATTGCGGTTGAACCATCTAATCTGAGTAGATAGACCCCTGAATACAATCGTATCATGTTCTTTTCTCTTGAAATTAAGCCTCATTTCTACATGCACCTTTTTCATGCCCCTCCCTTGTTCTGTTTTTTTGGTTAAATTTTTGTTCGTGTTGAAAACTTGTCATGTTAGTATAGGACAGTATGTTTCCAGATTGACTATATAAAATAGGTTAAAGGAAGCTTGTTGTCATGCGAAACGTGGTTCACTTTAATAAAATTATCACATAATCACTTGTGTTTTAGAAAATTGGTTCTTGTAGTCAATTGCTCAAGAGTTCATAACATCTATTCAGGTATAAAACAAATCATTGTTTGCCCTTTTTTTGTGATTAATCATATTTCAAATATTTATTACTTATAAATCCATGTGTAAAAGAAGTTTTCACTTCAATTTTTTAATGAACAATATCAGGACCCCCTTTGTGGTACTATATGCTAATAGAAACAAAAGTTTGTAAAATAGATGCATTTGTTGTGATGGTCATTTTTTGATCTTTTTTGTGCTTACAACTTCATGTAATTACACACCTAACCTTGTGAGCTGTATGTTCATTAGAACAATGATGAGATTAGCATTCAACATATCACACCAGAATACAGTGATTGCTCGAAACTCGACATCTATTGTAACAACCGACAATTTTCGGAATTTTAAATTACTACTTCACTCTTTGACTTTTTGGGTCGGACTTGACTTTTTGACCTTTTACGGTCACATAATAACGATTATCGCGTAGCCGGTAAAATTTTGAAACATATTTAAATAACAAATCATATTTATTATTACTCATCTCTCATTTACACGTTTATTTTTCCAACTTATTTGAAACGAAAACGAGAAGACAACTCGCAAATTTTGAATAACGCTTTAAACGGTTCCGACACGAAATAATTGTATTATATAAATTAACTTTTATTTAATAAAAGTATTTAATAAATTATTTATCATGTTTATAACATTTCTCATTTTTAGGTCATTTACGACTTTATTATTCCATTATAATTTTTAGAGTTTTGCGAGTTTATTTTTTAATTATTATCTTATAGTTAAATCGCGTAAAATAAAAAATCAACGTTCAAGGTTAACGGACATTCGAACAAATAAAGTTTACATCAAGCAAGGGTTTTATGATTATTAGGGAGTATAATTTTAACTTTTTGTAATTTATTTTTGATGGTTGAGGTAAAACGCTTACGTTTCGCAATGAGATTACATTCGGTCATTCCCGGATGCACCTATATTTATCTATACTCAAACAAATACCACTTTTATACCATACAAAAATTTTTCATTTTTTGTTATATCACGACCATTATGGCTGGATTTGAAAGGTTTATACAGAAATAAAATACAAAAAAACCCCTACACTAACTCTTCCATTTGAAAGTTTAACTCTTACACACTAGTTTACCTGTACCCCAATTCTCCTTAAATTGGTACTATGTTCATGGTACCATAAGCATTATTTCAAGCCGTGGGTTTGGCTTAGGGGGTGGAGAGGTAATATGACTTGTCCTTCAAACCCAATCCAACACCCATGGGTTTCCCTTTTAAGTGGTTTTAGGTTTCCTAGTTTACTATATAAGGAAGGTCATATGTAAACTAGCTCATATTCTCTCATTGCAAGTAAATCAATGACACAAATCTCTCCATCTTACTCGAAACCACACGGCTCAAAACTAATGAGATTGGTTTTCATATATCTTTGATTTTCTAAAGTATTCAAGCTACAAGCACTCATTCTAAGGTCATTCTAAGGTAACTCAAGGTGATAACAAGCTGGATTCGGGTTTAACAAGGATTGTCAAGAGAAAACAAATCTAGGTGTTTTCTTGTTTAGGGTTTTGATTTTGGAAGCTTGGTTAGGGTTTATATCTTGTGTTCATCATCCTACTCATCTTCTATAAGGTCTATTTATAATGTATTAATAGTCATTTATTAATTATCTTTTATGTACATAATTGTTTATATATGTTAGTCACATCTAGAGTCATTTTTGTGTTATTATAAGGTATTTAGGACCTTACTAAATTCGATATTTTTATGTTGTATGTAGTAAAATGATCTTGAATATTAAAGGGAATGTTAGTAAAAAGTGTTAAATAAAATTATGTAAATGATTACCAAATTAATGGTGTTGAAAGTTTATTTAAATCTTATGTTAACAAAAGATCACAAGGACATGGAATTCATTTGAACAAGTGTTATGGACAAATAGAGGACTTATTATATGTATGATATATGGTAGAAAACTTGGTAAAATAATGGTGCAAAGTTCCTAAATAAAAGTAATTATAAAATTTGCATTTATTATCAAAAAACCATAATTACTTTTTATTAAAACCTACTGTTGGAATTCAACACTTACTCTATACTTTCTATTTTATTAAAAATTACTCCTCACAAGAGATCGCGTGCATGTAAGGAACTTGAAATGGAAAAATGGGTTTTTATAACGAAAAAGATATGACATTTACAAGTTTACGTTATTAACGTTTATAAAGTGATTTTATAAAGATATTTTATATACTACTACTGTTTCGGATCTGAGTGTTAAAAAATGAATTATTTTTATAAACATAGTACTCTTCACTGACGAATTCCAAGGGACTTAAGAAAATCGAGGAAACGGAATTAAATGGAATACAAGTTAAGTAATTATTAAGTTATATATAACTAACTATATAAAAAAATAGTTTTTTATGAACTGGTAAATGAAAGTAAAATTGCTACTGTTAATCAGTGGTTTAATTTTTCATAAATATGATATTTTGATAAAATTTTTCTTTAATACGAATAGTCTGTTGGGACATATTGAAACATATAAATCGGAGTTAAAACGATAAAGATATAAGGTTTTAAAAATCACGCGTACACTATTTTACTTTTTATAACATTTATTTTTATAAATCAAATAAATTAATAATGAAGTATCATTATGTAATTCATTAAAAAACATTTAATCATATATGTTAAGAATATTGTATTCATAGTTACTCCTGGTAGAGTAATATTGTCATTAGTACTGGTAGTACAATAATGGTTACTACTGGTAATGTTATAGTTACTCCTGGTAGCATATTAGTTACTCCTGGTAGAGTAATATTGTCATTAGTACTAGTAGTACTTTAATGGTTTAGCTACTGGTAATGTTTTAGTTTGTCGCGTAGTACAAATGTAATAGTTCTTTAGGATTGCATGGTTTAAAATGGTACATTAGTAAACAAAATGTTATATTTTCTTTACGGTACAGTTATTACACATACTTTTATTTAACAACTGCACGAGTTTATTTTTTAATTTAAATTTGAAAGATTTAATAAAAAACTATTAGGTGGTGGTGTATCTATATGAAATGTGATATTTTATTCATATAAGTTACTATATACTCATACAACCTATAAATAAATTAGGTTGCATTCGGATTTGCCGAGACGATTCACTTATTAGTTAATCAATCATTCACTTACGGTGAGTTTATAGCCCCCCTTTCACTTGTTTTACATACTTACAAATCTGGGGGAGAGAATACATGCTTCAATACAACTGTGTTTACATATTCATTTACAATTTCTTTTTACATACTTTTCTACATACTTGGTTTACATACTTTATTTCGAACTATTACAAAAACCATTACTTGGTTGATTACAAACTGGTTTCATATTTTGTTACATACTCATTTACTTACCGTTACGAAATTGCTTTAAGCACGCATTACAAATCAATTACTTGATTTATATTCACACTCTTTCTACTTATGATTTAAGTACTCAAGCTCCTAAGACATATGATGGTTACTTTATTTTTGGCACATGTGTTTTCGTTATCATTTCTGTTTTACTGTGTTTGCCTATAGTATCTTAACCCACCCCTTGCCTTATTATCTGAACGTAAATTCTTGAACGGAGGACGTGGTTTGAGGAAGCGTGAGTGTAAAAATAGATATTATTTGGGATTGACATCCCTGTTCGGGTGAGTAGCTCTCACTAGTTTCGACAGTACTGAAACACGGAATGCATACATGTCGGTGGCGATCTTGGTGTTTACGGGTTTGAACATCTAACGAGCCTTTATTTGCATTAAACTTGCATACATAGATGTGAGGCTTCAGTGTCATGAAGCTTAGCGAACTAGATATTATTTATGTGGTTTACTTTTGGTATCGGTTATAGTAGCCCATTATTTTGGGAAAAAACAACGATTTCATCTATCCGTCCCCCCCCCCCACCCCCTTACTACTTATTGAACATTACTAATTTCTGAACACTTTTCATTATATTGCGGCGAAGCAATAAACACTAAACTCTTTCGGTTCTACAATTACTCTTGTATTTTTTACAATTATTCCTTAAGGATCGGAAATGGTCATTACAATTCTTTTATAAATCTTTGGATTTCAACATTTACATTTATATTACACAACTCTTATGAATCACCAACTTTAAGTTGACAATTTTAAGCATGTTTTTCTCAGGTGAATTGGATGCTTGACTTACTTGATGTGCATTGGAGTCTAAATTTGACAAGATTTCATTCATGGATTTCTTCTTACATACAATGATCATATCTTATGGTATTACTTTTAAGCTTTTTCATTTGTGTTATAATTATGGACAAATGTTTTATCAATTTCAAGAAAATCAACGAGGTTAGCTTTTCTAAACGCACATTTTGAAGGTCGTTCTCTTGTATCTAGCACTGTGTATTATGTAAGGAAACTCCCCCGGACATACTTCCGCTGCGACACATTTTTGGGGGTGTTACAGATTGGTATCAGAGCCAAGGTTATAGAGAACTAGGTTGCATATTTTACCCTAGACTATAACCGTTTTCACAAATATTGCATCACATCAAATATTTTCAAAGTGCATACACACTACTTGCTTATGTGCTTACACTACTTGTTGCATTATGTGCTTACATGACATACATATATATAATATATGTATGCTTACATCCCTTTGCGTATATCGTACATTTATTTATATAAGAGTTATTTATATAAATACCAGAACATCTTCTTAAACATTGTGAGTTGCACAATGGTCTCACTTCGTTCTCAGACATTGTAAGTTAAACAATGGTCTCTAAAAAAATATATATATATTTTTCATAACTTTATACAATATCGTATTACACGAAATCCATCATAATTTTTGTTTACATGGGATTATGTATGAATCTAAGTATTACAAGTCTTGTATGGGCGGGACTTGTAATAGGAGGATTGATACGATAATTGCTATGCTGACTCGTTCATAATGACCTTTATCTTATTTACTTTAACCGAGTACTCATTAACTGTCTTAAACTCTATGTCGATTTCCCCTGATTGTTTCACTCTCCGTCTCCGAAGACGAGTTTCAAACACTCGTCCCATACTCAGTAGAGCACATGTATCGTCATGTCATCCACCACCTTAAAAACTTTGTGTGTACGCGTGTTGCATCAGAAATTATTAAGTAGGATGATTTATAATCTCTTTATTTAAAAGGATTGGGACGCCTCTTCAGTTAAATAAAGAAATTGTAAATCACCGAACCATAAGTTTATCAATTCATTATTTACATAAATTGGTTTGCACACTTGGTGTTGCGATGTGCGCTTCTTTATGCATAATAATAAATTATATATTGAGTGGGCTTAATGGTATCAGATATGATCGAGTATGAAACTCAATAATCACAGAATCCGTTATTAGAAAGGTCTAGAAACACAATTGTACCTTACCACCTAACAGAATCTAAAGACCTCACTTGAACTACCTTGTCTTATTCTTAAGTTATTACTTTTGCCGTTACAAATCTTTACGATCATGAACTGTTTGTGGAGCTAACCGACTTGTGAACACTTGAACTAATGGAGTTGATTCATCCTCGAACTAACGACTAAGTGCAATATTCCACCACCTATCACATAAGCTCTCGTGCGAGCTTCTCCCATTTGTTGAACTTTATTGTGGGGATATTGTTTCTCGAAACATCCTCACTTCCCGTATCCCATCACCGTTTGTTATAGTTATTATTGTTATGGTTACTGTTATTGGGTCCTGGAGCGGTCCCAACTTGTACGACTTTATCCAATAGGTAATGCAACCCCCCTTAAACCAGATAAAACTATGATGTTTGAAAAGTAGTCGAACTATTCATTCGGGCCTATACGATGAAATAGAGCGCGATACATACAGTATATCAAGATAGTTGATCTTACATCCATAGCTGTCCCGTTATTAATCATCAAACATAACAGATATCAAAAACGAGACTCCGTCCTTAAACATTTAAAACATTATATAGACATACCCACGCGACTACACTTTCTCCTTTGACGCTGTCACTATCAAGAGATTTTCTTCATAACGCGTTTATATCAGTCATAAGACCTAAAGTGATATTTTTGGAGATACCTATTTTGATGGATTAAATATCCTGATCAAACCTAGCCAAAATTCTTGGTATATTGAGAAGTGTCAAAACATCAAATTTTGTTGACTAACGTTATCAACGTCATGTTCAAAACTGGTTTATTAAATCTTAAATCTTTTTCTTGATCACATGATCGATTAACACAAATCGAATCTCGGGACGAGATTCCTTTAAGGGGTAGGTACTGTAACAACCGGCAATTTTCGGAATTTTAAATTACTACTTCACTCTTTGACTTTTTGGGTCGGACTTGACTTTTTGACCTTTTACGGTCACATAATAACGATTACCGCGTAGCCGGTAAAATTTTGAAACATATTTAAATAACAAAGATATTTGATAATTACTCATCTCTCATTTTCACGTTTATTTTTCTTACTATATTTGAAACGAAAACGAGTAGACAACTCTGCAAATTTTGAAACCGCGTACAACGCGTAACGACACGAAAAATAATTTATTTATATTAAATTATAACATTTTATTAAATATAAAAGTATTTAATAAATTAGTTATTCAGGTTTGTAACATTTCTCATTTTTCCAAGTCATTTACGACTTCAATTATTCATTATTATTTTTAGAGTTTTTGCGCGTTTTTACTTTTAATTATTATCTTATAGGTTAAATCGCGTAAAAAACAATCAAACGTTGTTCTTGGTAAACGGACATCAAACAAATTTAAAGTTTACATCAAGCAAGTGTTTTATGATTTTTAGAAGTATAATTTATAAACTTTTTTGTAATTTATTTTTGTTGGTTGGTTAAAAGCTTACGTTTCGCAATGAATTACATACCGATCGGTCATTCCGGAATGCACTAATACTTATCTATACTCAATAAACAAATACCCATTTTATACCAAACTACAAAAATGTATTCATCTTTTTCATGTTATTTCACCAATATGGCCCGGTTTATGAAAGGTTTACACAAGAAATAAATACAAAACACCCCCACTAACTCTTCCATTTGCAAGTTGTAACTCTTACACACTAGTACCTTTACCCCAATTCTCCATAAATTGGCTTGTCATGGTACCATAAGCCTCATTTCAGCCATGGGTTTGGCATAGGGAGGAGGAGAGGTCTTTTGACTTGTCCTTCAACCCACCAACATCCCATGGTTTCCCTTTTTAGTGGTTTTAAGGTTTCCTAGTTACTATATAAGGAAGGTCATATGTAAACTAGCTCATATTCTCTCATGCAAGTAAATCAAAGCAAACAACAAATCGCTCATTCTTAGAGAAACCCTGGCTCAAAATAGTGAGCTAGGGGTTTCATATATCTTTGATTCTCTAAAGTATCAAAGCCTACAGTAAGCACTCTTTCTAAGGCATCTAAGGTTACTTCAAGGGTGTTAACAAGCTTGTGATTCAGGTTTTACAAGGATTAGTCATGAAAAACATATCTAGGGTTTTCTTTTGGTTATTAGGGTTTTGGATTTTGGAAGCTTTGGTTAGGGTTTATATCTTGTGTTTCATCATCTACTCATCTTCTATAAGGTCTATTTAAAGTATTCAATATTCATTTATTCATTATCTTTTATGTACATAATTGTTATATATGTTAGTCACCACCTAGAGTCATTTTTGTGTTATATAAGGTATTTAGGACCTTACTAAATTCGAATTTTTATGTTGTATGTAGTAAAATGATACTTGAAATAAAGGGACATGCTTAGTAAAAGTGTTAAATAATTATGTAAATGATTTACAAATTAAATGGTGTTGAAAGTTTATTTACAAACTTATGTAACAAAAGATCCCAAGGACATGGAAATTCATTTGAACAAGTGTTATGGAAAAATAGAGGACTTATTATATGTATGATATATGGTAGAAAACTTGGTAAAATAATGGTGCAAAGTTCCTAAATAAAAGTAATTATAAAAACTTGCTATATTAATAAAAACCCTAATTAAACCTTTTATAAACCTTAACTGTTGGAAATTTCAACACTTACTTATACATTTTTTGTTTTTATTAAAAAAATATTATCTCACAAGGATCGGCCGAGCATGTAGGAACTTGAAAAAACGGATTTATACGAAAAAGATATGACATTTACAGTTTTTTAATTAAACGTTAATTTAAAAGTTGAATTATATAAAAGTTATTTTATATAACATACTAATGTTTCGGGTCTGAGTTATTAAAATGAATTTTTATAAACATAGTACTTCTCATGTACGAACTCAAGGTCATAAGGAACTCCAAGAAACGGAATTAAACTGAACATGTATTACGTAATTATTAATGTTTTATTTAACATAAATATATTATAACAGTTGTATGAACTGTTATGAACAGTAAATGCTACTGTTCATCAGAGGTTTAATTTTTATAAATATGATATTTTGATAGATTTTCTTAATACGAAGTCGTGGACATAAGAAACGTATAAATCGGAGTTAAAACGATAAAGATATGAGGTTTTAAAATCACGCGCACTAATTTTACTTTTATATATTATTATTATAAAAAAAAATCAATTAATAATGAAGTATCTTTATTGTAATTCAATAAAAAAATTTAATCATATATGTTAGGAATATTGTATTCATAGTGACTCCTGGTAGATATAGTCATTACTACTGGTAGCATATTAGTTACTCCTGGTAGATATAATCATTACTACTGGTAGTATATTAGTTACTCCTGGTAGAGTAATATTGTCATTAGTACTGGTAGTACAATAATGGTTACTACTGGTAATGTTATAGTTAGTCCGGAATGTTTTACAAATGGTACATTAGTAAACAAAAAGTAATATTTTCTTTACGGATACAAATACACATACTTTTATTTAACAAAGCACGAGTTAATTATTAATTTAACTTTTAAAGATTTAATAAAAACTATTAGGTGGTGGTGTAACTATATAACATGTGATGTTTTATTCATATAAAGTACATTATACTCATACGACCTATAAATAATTAGGTTGCATTCGGATTGCCGAGACGATTCACTTATTTGAATTAGATAATCGATCATTCACTTACGGTGAGGGGGGGGGGGGGGGGGGAAAGGTTTTTTTTTTTAAAAAAGGGCCCCCCTCTTTCACTTGTTTTACATTTACTTTACAAATCTCGGGGGAGAAATACTGCTCAATACAACTTGTTTTACATTTTCATTTACAAACTATTTTTACTTACTATTCTACACATTGTTTACATAACTTTATTTCAACAATCATTACATTTAGCACCTTTACATGGTTGATTACAAACTTGGTTTCATATTTCGTTACATACTCATTTACATACACGTTTACGAAATTGCTTAGCATCTTTACAAACCATTACTTGATTTATATCACACTCTTTCTACTTATGGATTTAAGTACTCAAAGCTCCTACGAATATGATGGTTACTTTATTTTTGGACACAAGTGTTTTCGGTTATCATTTCCTGTTTACGTGTTTGCCTAAGTAACATAACCCACCATTGCCCATTATCATTGAACTAATGTTTTTTAAATTCTTGACCGTGAGGGAACGGGTTGAGAAGCGGGAGTGTATAAATAGATCTATTTGGGATTGACATCCTGTTCGGGTGAGTAGCTCTCACTAGTTTCGACAGTACTGAAACACGAATGCATACATGTCGGAGCAATTTGGATGTTTACGGGTTTGAACATCTACACGGGCCTTTATTTGCATTAAATTGCATACATAGATGTCGAGCTTCAGTGTCATGAGCTTAGCGCAACAGTAGATATTATTTATGTGGTACTGTATCTGTTATAGTAACCATAATTTGGAAAATCAACGGATTTTCACTGTCCGTACTACTTATTGAGCATTACTAATTTCTGAACACTTTTCATTATATTGCGGGTTGAATAAACACTAAACTCTTTCAAAGCTTGTTGTCATGCGAAACGTGGTTCACTTTAATAAAATTATCACATAATCACTTGTGTTTTAGAAAATTAGTTGTTGTAGTCAATTGCTCAAGAGTTCATAACTTCATATCATAACATCTATTCAGGTATAAAACAAATCATTGTTTGCCCTTTTTTGTGATTAGTCATATTTCAAATATTTATTACTCATAAATCCATGTGTAAAAGAAGCTTTCACTTTAATTTTTTAATGAACAACATCAGACCCCCTTTGTGGTACGATATGCTAATAGAAACAAAAGCTTGTAAAATAGATGCATCTGTTGTGATGGTCATTTTTTGATCTTTTTTGTGCTTACAACTTCATGTAATTACACACCTAACCTTGTGAGTTGTATATTCATTAGAACAATGATGAGGTTAGCATTCAACATATCACACTAGAATACAGTGATTACTCGAAACTCGACATCTGTAGTTAATTTATGTGTTTTTGTGCGAGTGAAAACATACAGGCAGAGGTTCACAACTCTTCCTACTGAACAATTGGCTACAAAGTGATGTAATGTATGAATTTTGCCAAGTGCGCGATAGGAACATTTGTAGGCGGAAGTTTAGGTCATGTTATACGCTACCTATGTATAAAACAACCATTCTCTAAGAGCAAGCTGATAGTATATTTCAAACACTACTACGTAGTATTATTTATGAAGACCTCAAAACCATACTAAAGGCATCCGTAAACGGACATAATCCAAACAAGAACTATACCATTGCATACTTTGTCTATTGAAGGTTTTGACATTGAACAGTCAAACTTAGTATGACCCTTTCAAACCCCGAGCAGGAAAAATCACTAAACTCATATCCAAACAGTCCCAAACTATGGCAAATACAAGAACAGCCAACCTATACCATAATTGCTTGGACATCGATACTTTATATAAATGATTTGTCTGTTTAATATCATGTCATGTAAACGCACATAAATGAGCATAAACAAACATATGAACATACATAAATGAACACAAACAGGAGTCATAAAGGAGTGGATATCAAGGATCTCAATGTACATAAATATATGCATCATCAAGGCATACTAACATCATTATCCTAGTTAATTTTTTGAAAATAACTTCTAAACAACATTATCATCCTCCTAATTGATGTTTACAAAATAACATCTTCTTCAGGCATCACCAAAAAAGTTGTTTTAAAAGTGGCACCCAAAAGCTGCTTCACAAGCAATCCCAAAAGCTTCTAATATCCCAACATCAACATTCAAAATCATGAGAATTTCAAATTCTGTCAGATGAGGCATCATTTTATTCAAAGCATAAACAAGGAAAGTACAAATACACCCAAACGACGCTTGACCAAAACACATGACTAAAACTCAAAAGTGCTGGACCCCAAACGTCCACCAATGAATACATATATGCAAAATGACAGCTTACACTTTAATGAAAGAATTGAGAGAGAATATGGAAATGTTATTTCATTGATTGATTACAAAATAAAGGAAATACAACACCTTATATAGGCGGGAAAAGCAGAGTAACAAACTTTTAAAACCTAACAGCTACTTTGACTATCGTTGACTACTAATTAAGCTATGTACAAACTGAACTACATTAAGCTACAATCTTTCAGGGACTTCTTATGATGTAAATACTTGGATGAGACCATTGTAGAGATGAGATTAGGGATGTTCTTGACTGTGTCCAAGTCTTGAGCTCTGTTTTTGACTACACTTTGTACTTGAGCTTGAGCTTGTGTGACAACCGTTATTTGAACAGGTTAGTTTATACCTTTAGAAATGGCTAAGTGTCTATTTTGTATGTTTCTTGCATGCTATGTGTTCTATATGTATGTTGAAGTGGCTTACATATGTGCATGATGTCATTTTAGAGGTAAATGATTATCTTATTTTGTGTGCATATGAGTTTGGTATTAAGTATTCCATTTGTTCATATGTGGTGATAATGGAAATGGATGATGTGTGGCATGCATTGCTACGTCAATATTTGGTTATTAAGTGTTAAGCGTTTATAAAAAGCGTTTATAGAAAGTGTGTTATAAGTAGCTAGTGTAAAGTGTTAATGAGATGGTTAAGGTTGGGCATGGTGTTGGGGTGGCCCATGATGGTTAACTAAACCCTTAGACATCCATCATATGTGAGTTACATGGACTTGAGCTTTTAGCTTGGTCGCGTGTAACACGTTTGTGTTTGTATTGTGTAGCTTGTGTTGATATTGTTTGGAAGCTGCTTGTGCATCAGGTGAGTTTCATAGCCCCTCTTTTTCTTATGATTTATTGGGGTGGAAATGATGCAAAGTGTTTGGAAATGTTTTGATTACTGTGATAATGTGTTGTCAAAGATGCATGGACTATACGTGACTATTGTATGTTGTGTGCTACATGTTTTGTGATGTGATATTGAGAATTGCGAACTAAGTCAGGGGGATCACCTGCGGGTATCCATGGCCTGTTTAGTGGATGGTACTGTGGCCTAGCGAGCAGGAAGGTTACTTTGGGAGTATCCATGGCCTGGGCTAAGGGGGTAACCACAGGGACCTTGGTACGCTATGAGACGTCTTGTGGTCGTTGCTGGGTATTTGTGTGATTGATTGGATTTGCATGTTAGCCTGTATGATAGTTTATTTATTGTCCTGCAATGTTTTCTTAATTATCACAGTAGTTTACGGTTGGATTTTATTATCATGTCTTAAACCTATGACTCTCACCAACTTTATGTTGATGTTTTAAGCATCATTTTTAGGTAATCATCTTGAGGTTGTTAAAGTTAGGAAGAGTGGCTAGTAAGACCGTAGGCTTGCATGCGGAGTCATTCTCCTAGAGATTTTATTTATGTCATTTGAATTGTTTGATACTTGGTTGTTATTTGATTGTTTAGACTTTTGGAGTATGTTTCCTTGTGGTATGACTTTGCTATCGTAATGCAAGACTCCTTTATCTTATGTTAGATATTGTCATAACACATTATGTCTCATTTGTTTATCTATTTCATTTAGTTCTCTCTATTGTTGACACCATTGTGTTGTGATTATATCCATGATGTTACGCCTCATGTTTCCGCCAAGGCGGGGTGTGACAGATTGGTATCAGAGCCAATGGTTATAGAGAAGTAGGTGGTTGAGCCTAAACTATAACCTAGGGGTCCTTCATGTAGATGAATTTAGGGCTTAAGTGTTTAATGCTATAACTGCTATGCTTCCCCTTTATTTTTTGCATAGCTTATATATCTCGTATTTTGCTAAGTTGTCATTTTAGTTATTTTGCGTACCATTATCTGATACGATATGTATTACTTTCTGGGTATTTTAGCTATGTTTTTCCCCTACCCGTAAGAAGTCTCGCTGGGGAACCATTTTCCCAACTGGACTAAAGTGTATGAGGAGCCTCTTGTGGAACCGAAGGAGATAGGATAGTTGATCGTTTGTCGGATGCGCGTATTTTTCCAGTTCTAATTCTATTTTGCCTTATTATTTAATTGTTTCTATCTTATCTAAAGGAGGTTGTATAATGTTTAAGTGAGGGGGTGGAGAATTAGAACCGTACTTGTCTTCTTTCTTACTAAATAACAGCTACGAGCTTTAAAAAGTGCTATAACGCGTACCAAATTTTAAAAGAGTTCAGCAGGACTTTTGTCAAAAATCACTTGGTTCATTACCTTGCGCACTATATCCCTTGTTTCATATTGTGGAGTATGAATCCGTAGGCCGTCCAACTGGATACTATAATTCCACAAAATTATGAAGTGTGCGGTGATGTAGTGGACTTTAAAACTTGGCCGGGTATATCACTCGAGACGGCCTATGATTTAGTATATGGATTTCGATGGAAGAACATTGTTTCAACTGATAAATTTCTAGATTAAACCAAATATCCTACAAGTCATAAAGAATTAACTAACCACACTGCGTTAGTTAAATCCGTGTAACCTTGATTACTCTCATTTTTAGGAGTAAGAATCCCCCCTTACACAACCTGTTGAGCCATTCCTTTCTTTTTTTACACCATATTATATGTTTTGTTACACCTTTGCACCTTAGCCTACCATGTAGATTAAGCCTATTTTTCTATGTTGCTAGTAGCTTTCGTGTAAAGTTTTGTATTTACTGTGTCAAAGTGAAATTTTTCTGTCTCTGTAATGGTCGGGAAATTGCACAATGCAATGGGAAAAGTATGTAGCTCATAAATTTCGCTACTTTCATGATTATGTTTCGTTTCCGAAGAAGAAGTACTATAAGGAAAAGATTATCCGTACGAATTATGAAAGTGAAGACGGTGAAATTAAACCGAAATTTATGATGTATTGTTTAAAAATAAAATAAAAAGAGAAGGAAGAAAAATAGTCGTTTGAAAAGAAGTTTATACCAAAGGAATTCATTAGAAGGGTCGAACTTAGAAGGATTGATTATTCATTGATACATTACAAAAATCAACGATGTAAAGTCTTGTAAAAAGTGGCCGATATCACCGCTTATGTAAAAGTATGTAAGAGTGGGATGTAAGGGAAGTTGACCGTTATTGGAACACCAACTTAGGTTGTCTTTTTCATTTCTGTGATTGAGGCGTTTGTCTATATGTTCGAGTCTTTGTCATGGAACGATCGGGAGAAGGTTACTAGCAACCGTACCTTATTTGTCGGATTAATCTATTTGTTTCGTGACACCCATTTTACTTCCCTTTCCTAGCAACTAACCTTAGTGTCTACTCGAACGAGGACTTGTTCGAGCATGCATGTCTATTCCGTCGTTACGGCCATGTATGCATGTCTCAGCTGCCTTGTTGGATGACGACTTTCGGTGAAAGTTAGAAGCTCCCTACCCTATATCATTCTTCATCCTAACCGCTGGTTAAACACAAACAGGGATGTGTTCGGATTGTATATGTCTATTCCATCGTTACGGCCGTGTATGTACGATACAGCTGCCTTGTTGGTGTGGTACTTATGGTGAAGGATTGTTGAATGATTAACCGTAAGCCTTCTTAACCCAATTTATCTTTTGACTTGTTTCTCCTTAGCTTTAGCGGTGGAGATGTGTATCCTTGCCAAGCCTATGATACGAAACTAATCATGACCGAGCAATTAAGCGTACCAATCAAATGTTGCACCCTAGATTAGTCGAGTGATCTGAGTGTTTTCATTTCCATATTTCGTGAGGAGCTTGGTTATGTACAGGTGATTAGGACAAAACGATGCTTAAACGGAAAATCCTCAACTTCGGTTGGGACACATTTTCATAAACTAAAACTTTTTCTAAGGTCTACTTGAGGACAAGTAGGATTCAAGTGGGGGGATATTTGATGACATCAAATAATGTCACTTTATTATATCATTTATCCTATCTGTTTTGCCCACTTTTATATAATTATTGCATTATTTGGTACTTAATTGCTTTAAAGTTGATAAATGCAGTAATTCAGGAGTGTTTTGTGAAGACAAGCTAAAAGGCGCATAATTTGGAGCTAAAACAAAGATATTTGAAGAATGCTAATTTCTAACCAATACGCCGTATCCAACAAAAGAGATACGGCGTATCCGCGCCAAGACTTCACAAGAAAACGCGTTTGACCAATTCCCAATACGGCGTATCCCTTCTGTCTACATACGCCGTATCCATGAAGATAACTATTCGAAGATACAGTAAATCAAGTAAATTGGGAATGATATCACTGATTGATTATGAACGTAGCGCGCACTCCAAGGAATCCAGCCTAATACGCCGTATCGACCTTGCCAGATACGGCGTATCGAGTCTTTTTCAGACACTATAAATAGAAGACTCAAAAATGAGTTTTTAGTGTGCAATATCATATTCTTTATACCATACTCATTAAAGACGAATTTTAGAAGAGAAGATCAGCCACCAAGGTCAAGCATTGATCACGAATCCATAGAAGACATCGTGTAATTTTTACTCTCTTAATCGTTCGATTTTCAATTGTTTGATTACGCTTGTATAATTACAATGGTTGTGGGCTAATACCCTCGGGTATTAGCCATCTTAATGAAAGTTTAATGTTTGGTTTGTTTTAAAATCGATTTCTTAATTTATCGTTGATTGTTTAATTATGTTTATCACCTCATACTTGTTTATGTGTTTGAATATGTGACCTATCATTCAACTGGATCTAGTGATACGGACCAAGTAATCTAGATACCGGGATAGCTCTCCATATCGTGTTTAATATTACTAGACCAATAGGTTCACATATACAAATTCTGTCTTTGTCTTTAAGTTATGGAGCTTAGTTAAGGACCGGTAGTTGACCGTTTATGTTTCAGCTATCATTGCTCTTTATTAAACTGATAAGATTGGAATAGTGACTACCATTTATTGAAACATCGTCAAATAATAAGATAGGTAAAGTACGTTGGGGCTAGGGTTTTAACAGGATCACCACTGCTTTGATTCCCTAAGATAGATTATAATTAAACTAAAGGATGCTTTATGCGGATGCGTTAATTGTGACAACATTAAGCATGTCTAGGTCTTAGGATGATGTACCACCTAAGTCTTAAGAATGATATGCCGCTTCGAGATAAGTAAATCATTGCACTAAAACAAACAAACGGACATTGAATTGGATTTAATATGGCTAATACAGTTTTCTATCATTTGGCTTGTACCACTTTTCTATCTTTTAGTTTTCTTCTTTTGTGTTTATTGTGTATTGAATTGATATTTGTTTCCACCAAACCTGTGCCAGTCTCTCAGGCTGAAACCCCTATATCCATTAGGACAAGGAACTTTGCATAGGTTTAACTAAATAAATAGGACTAATCAAATAATAATAGAATATAGGATTAATGTCCACTCTTAGTGTTCGACACCCTTCTTACCGTGAACTCCATCTTGACCGGGTACACTGCTCGTTAAAGTGTTGTTTTAGGTTTGTCGGCTAAATATAAATTTAAAACTTGATAATCAAATAATTGACCCTACATGATAGCACATTAGTTGTCGTGTAAGTTGTTTTATGTATCTAGTTTTACTATTTATTTTATGCCGACTATACCTAAAAACAACACTACCAACAGGCTGTGTACTCACTCGGTCAAGATGTTGATTCGTTGGAATGGGTGTCGATCACTATGTGAGAGTGAGAGCATTAATATCTAATTTATATGTATTTTAGTTATCTGATGTTTAATTAATATAATTTATGCAAATCCTAAGTTTAACCTATACCTAATGATATGGGGGTTTTAGACTGAGAGACTGCATGCATTTGGGTTATATGAACTAAGATTTTGTTGACAAGTAAAGCAATAAAAACCACGCAAGAAGATAACAAAAGATAGAGTAGCAGGTTTATGTACTAATATAATGTATACCATATTCACCCATGTAATTCTATGATTATACGCAAGTTTGCTTTATTAGTGCAATGATATTCTTATCCCGAAGTGGTATATCATTCCTAGATTTAGGCGGGTCTTCTTCCTAAAACTAGTCACGTCCTTTCCTATCACATCTTTTAATGCATCCGCATAAAGTAATCCTTGTGTTGATTTAATCTTATCTTAGGATTTTAAATAATGGTGCTTTACTAAAACCTAGCCTATCAGACTTTACCCAATTATTATTTGACGACTGTTTCCTATAATGGTAGTCCACTATTCAATCTTTATGAAGTTAATTAAGAGCATGATTGCATGCAAACATTAAACGGGGTCTCACTATCCGGTCTAACTAAGCCATAACTTGAAGACATAGACAGAATGTTATTTGTTGATCCTATGTTCTAGTACTTTAAACACGTATGGTGAGCTATCTCGGTATCTAGATGACTTGGTCCGTATCACTAGATCCAGTTGTATGTTAGGCAACATATTTTAAATATATTATAAACAAGTTATGGGTGATTTAAAATTACTATAAACATACATAAGTGTAATTTAAGAAATCGATATTTTAATACTATACCAAACAGTTACTGTCATTGTAGTTGGGTTATTAAGCTGGGTTGTTAGTACTATTACTGGTTTGGGGGGAGGGGGCGCGGAGGGGGGGGGGGGGGGCGGGGGCGGGGGGGGGGCGGGGGTAGGGGGGGGTGTGGTGCAGCTGGGGGTGCAGGGGGAGGGGGGGGTGGGGGAGGGCGGGGGTTGGTGTTGGGAGGGTTGGGGTGGGGGGGCGGGGGTTGGGTGTGGGTGGGGAGGAGGTACGGAGGGGGGGCCGGGTGGGGGTGCTAGGGCGGGGGTGAGTTGGGGGGGGGGGGGGGTGGGTGGGGGAGGGGGGGGGGGGGGGGCGGGGGCGCGGGGGTGGTGGGGCACACGGGGGGGGGGGGGGGGAGGAGGGGGGGACGCTAGGAGGGGGGGGGGGGGGTGGGGGGGAGCATTAGAGGGCATCTGACCAACGAATCGGCGGGAGAGGCGAAGGGTTAAGCGTTCTTCTGTATTTTTTTTTTACTCAATTTATTTTATAAGTGTGATTTGTTTTTTTGTGCGTTTGGTGTTTGGGTTGGTTGTGTGTTGTTTTGCTTGCTGTTTTTTTTGTGTGGGGTTTGTTTGGTGTTGTGTCTTTTTTTTTGTGTCTTGTTGTTAGTTTGGGGTAGTGGTGGGTCGTTGTGTTTGGCTATGGTTTGTTATTTTGGGGAGTAATGTATGGTTTAACTTGATGTGTTTAGGGTTTTTTTTTTAAGGGTTTGGTGTCGCCGTATGGTATTTGGTGTGTTGTTTGTGATGTTGTGCGGGTGGTGTTGTTGTTGTGTTGTTTTTGAGTTTGTTTGTGTTTTATGTTGGGTAGGTGTTGTTTGTGTGGGGGGGTTTTGGCTCTTGTTTTTAAGTTGGGTGTATAAGTTATGTTTTGGTGGGTTGTAAGTTGTGTTTTGGTTTATGTCGTGTTTTTGGTTGGCTGTTGTGTATTGTGGGGGTAGGCGGTGTTTGTTGGGTTTGTTGGGTGTGGATGTTGTTTTTGGGAGGGTCAGTTGTAGTGAGTGTTTTTGGTTTGTTTGTTTTTTAGTTTGTATGTTTTGGGTGTGTTTGTGTTGTGGTTTTTGTTTTTGTTTGTGATTTGTTGGGTTTGATTACCTTAGCGTTTGGGCGGTGTAGGTAGTGCGGTTTGTGTTTACGGTATTGGTTGTGTTGGGGGTTTGTGTGTGGGTTGGCATGGTTATTTGTTTGGGATGTAATGTGTGTTGTGTTTTGGGGGTGGCTGCGTATGTTCATTGTGGTTTTGTTTTTGGTTTTTGTTATTATTGGTGTTTGGTGGGTTGGTTCGTGTTGCTTTGTAGGGTGGTTTGTGTGGTGTTTATGTTTTGGTTGTTTGTGGTGTAAGTGTTGATTGTGTAGTTGTTTTGGTTTTTGGTTCTTGGTGATGGTTTGTTAGTGTACTCGGTTGGTTGGGTGTAGGTGTTTGTTTGAGTGTGTTGCTGGTGTTTTTCCTGTATGGCGTCGGGTTATTTCGGTATTGTTGTTTCTTTGTGGTGGGCGATTTTGTAGGTATTTGCTGTATGTGTGGCTTTGTCGTGTGGTATTCTTTGTATGCTTTGTTTGTGTGGGGGCGGTTTTCGTTTTTTTGTAGTTTGTTTTGTGTTGATGTGTTAGCGTAGTGTGGTTTGTTTAGGTATGCTTGTGGGTTTTTTTGGTGTTAAGTTGTTGTTGGTTTATGGGGTGGGGATTGGTGTGGTTTGGGGTTGTGGTTGTGGTTTTTTTATTTTTGTTTTTTTTTGTTGTTTAGTTTTTTTTTTTTAAAAATTTTGTTTCTGTTGGTGTTGTTGTTTGGGGTGTTTTGTGTGTGTGTTGGTAGGTTAGGGGTTATTTTAATGGGTTTTGGTTTAATGTTGTTTGGAGGTTAATCTTTGTGTTGGTGTTCGTTGGTGCAGTTTTTGTGTTGTGGTGGTGGCTGTGTTGTTTGTGGTAGTGTTGTTGGGTAGTGTTTTTGTATGTTTGGGGTGTAATGTTAGCTTTTCCCGTAGGTTTGTGGTGGTTTTCGTCGTTTGTTTTAAGTGTTATGTGGTTTTATGTGTGGGTTTTTGTTTTCTTGTAATGTTTGTTGGGTGTTTTTGTGTTGGTTGTGCGTTTTGTATGTCTTGCTGGCGTTGGGGGTTTCTTGTTTGTGTGTGGGTATTTTGTGTGTTGGTTTTGGTAGGGTTTATTTATGGTTGTAGCGTGTAGTGCGTATAATTATACAAGCGTAAATAAACAATGAAAAACGAACGATAAGAGAGTAAAATTACACGATTCTTTCTGAGGATTCGTGATCAATGTTGACCTTGGTCGGATGATCTTCTCTTTGAAATTAGTCTTTAACAAAAGTATGGTATAAAGAATATGATATTGCACACTAAAAACTCATTTTTGAGTCTTCTATTTATAGTGTCTGAAAAAGACTCAATACGCCGTATTGCGACTAGTGTTGATACAGGCGTATTTAGGCTGGATTCCTTGGAGTGCCCGTACGATTTATATCATTCAGTGTTATCATTCCAATTTACTCGATTTACTGTATCTTTTGAATAGTTATCTTCCATGGATACGGTGTTTTTGTATGTAGTCAGATGGGATACGCCACGCGTCTCGCGCGCGGCTCTCGGCGCGTTCAAAACGCGCGTTTTCTTATAATTTCTTGGCGCGGATAAGCGTATCTATTTTGTTGGTTAAGACGTTAAGTGTGTGATAGAATTAGAATCCTTTTACTACTCTCTCAATCTTCAAATGTCTTCGTTTTAGCTCCAAATTATGCGCCTTTTAGCTTGTCTTCACAAAACACTCCTAAATTACTGCATTTATCAACTTTAAAGCAATTAAGTACCAAATAATGCAATAATTATATAAAAGTAGGCAAAATAGATGGGATAAATGATATAATAAAGTGACGTTATTTGATGTCATCAAATATCCCCCCACTTGAATCCTACTTGTCCTCAAGTAGACTTTAGAAAAAGTTTAGTTTATGAAAATGTGTCCCAACCGGAGTTGAGGATTTTTCGTTTAAGCATCGTTTTGTCCTAATCACTTGTACATAACCAAGCTCCTTACAAAATATGGAAATGAAAACACTCAGATCACTCAACTAATCCAGGGTGTAACATTTAAGTAGTACGCTTAATTGCTCGGTCGTGATTAGCTTCGTATCATAGGCTTGGCAAGGATACACATCTCCACCGCTAAAGCTATGGAAGAACAAGTCAAAAACTAAATTGGGTTAAGAAGGCTTACGGTATGATCATTCAACAGTCTTTCACCATAAGTACCACACCAACAAGGTAGTTGTATCGTACATACACGACCGTAACGATGAAATAGAAATATATAATCCGAACACATCCCTGTTCGTATTTAACCAGCGGTTAGGATGAAGAATAATATAGGGTAGGGAGCTTCTAACTTTCATCGAAAGTTGTCATCCAACAAGGCAGCTAAGACATGCATACATGGCCGTAATGACGGAATAGACATGCATGCTCGAACAAGTCCTCGTTCGAGTAGACACTAAGGTTAGTTGCTAGGAAAGGGAAGTAAAATGGGTGTTAAGTAAAATTCATAAAACAAATAGATTAAGCCAACAAATAAGGTACGGTTGCTAGTAACTTTCCC